>JANTBZ010051913.1:0-26095 GCA_024741255.1 Exechia fusca | reverse complement strand
AAATATCGTGGAGTAAACGTCTTGCCTGTGGCTGAGTACGTCCTATGAAAAAAGAATGTATCGAACGAATAAACCATGATTTTTCATATATATTATTCTTCTCTCTATTCAAATATTCGAATATCGAGATCGGTTGAGAGGACACAACTTCTCACTGGAGTGACTTAGAGCAATGTGTGTATACTTAATCGAAAGATAATGAAATTGTGCACAATTATTTTCCATTGAAAAATGTTTTAAAATTACCTTCAACCATTTTTCCATATATAAACAAATCAACCAATGGGTGAGACTTTTCTTCAATTTCGTGAATGTTTCAAATTAAAGAGCCAAGGTAGTAGATGTGTCTGCACGTGTGTTTGTAGTATTTAATGTGCCGACAGTTTTGGAATCGTTTTGTTTCGAAATGCACACACACCCGCCCGGGTCCGCTCTCTGGAGCGTCGACATGGCAGTTTGATGTTTTTTAATTAATATACTCTCGTTGCGGCTGCAGACGAAGAGAGTGTGTGTGTGTGTGTGTGTTCGGATATTTATTGTTATCCGAAAACTTGTTGATGGCTACGGTCGGCCAGAGCCACACACGCGGCTAATGGCTAATGGGCACTGTGTCGGGTGATTGGAAAAATGCACGTCAATCGTCGAAGGTTCGGAATCGATCTAGGGCCGGTGAAAGCTGGACGCGCGGTCGATGATGAGGAGGAGGCGGAGGTGGGATCATAAATTCGATATAATTGGCTGTTTGTTTGCAATGATAAGTTGTACAAACGCAAGCTATTATAGCAATTCTAACTGACACGAGCAGGCTGGCAGGTGATGAATAATAATAAAGTCATCTCACGCAGCAAACCCAACCAGAGCCTACCTGTGCGCGAATTATGAGCAGTCGCAGGTACACAGGTACACACGATCGTGTGCCTCCTTCAGCGAGCAGCAGACGAATTATTGCATAATTACAGAGTAATAATAATAATCACTGCTTGTTCACTCCGCACACACCGCCGGTAAATGATAAATGATTTGTTGTTTCAACAGCCAGCCAGCAGGCTGAACATAGTACTGACAGGCCCACCCGCATTCGTGATTTGTGTGCGCCACGCACGCGCGTCTTGCAATATTATATGTATTAGCAGTCGTGTTTAAATGCGCAAGCACACACACACTCACTCACTCCAATGCATATGCATGAGAGTGTGGCACGTCGTGTACCCACCCCGTATAATGAGTGTAAATGTATCGTATACTTTGTGGCCCGTGTTGGGCACACTATCGATGGTACACGCCGACTGCGTCTGACCGCCGTGTGTGAGAATGTCAGCGCACGCATTAATTGGGCGAGCGCGCAAGCGCGCGAGTGTTAATCGGCACCCGACAGCAGCAGCGAACACGACCGGCGACCGGCCCAAAGTGTTGCTCGCAAGCACACCGAAATGCTGGTTGCTGCCCCCCAACATACACAAACAAACACAGCACAGCACAATGAATCAAAGCCCAGCAAGCCAAACGGATAGATTTATTTAATGTGTGTTGTGTCGTACTTTGGCCGCGGCAATTCCGCGCCGCGCACACATGGGTTAATTAATTTAAATGTGTATTAATTAATTGAAACTGTTGAATGAATTGTCGGCGCTGCTGCTGTGTGGTTGCAATGAACCGTATAACACAAACTGGTCGCGCAATATTGTCCAGCATAAATAATGTCCAGCGATGATTAGTTTCTCGCTTTTAGCGCGCTCACACGCTTCGCACACTGCACACACACATACCCACTGGAAATAATCGCTCACTGTTTGTGGCGCGCGAGCGATTTATTGATTCAAGTGGCAATCGTGGCAAATGATTTTGAAATCAAATCGTCCGACACGCGCGCGCGCGACAGAGCGAAATAAATCTGAATACACCAGCCAGCCAGCAGCCAGCACAATTGTTGCTGAACAAAAGAGTTATTGTTTGTGGAATATCGAAATAAAAAAAATAAAACGACACTGCTGCGACACCAGCGAGGCGATGCCGTGCTGTTTGATCATTTGCCACTGCTGCACACGAAGCGCGACGACACACAATATAATCAAATCAGAGAAGCGCACTGACGGGAGAAATTAAATCGCGAGCGCAGTCATGCAGCGACAGCGACGGCGCGCGCAAATTGACATTTTAAGGAACTTGGTTTTCCGGCTTCCACCCCCCACCTCCACACCTTCAATCGCCCACGACCACGAACAGCGAATGCGGTGCCGCCGCCACATTGGTAAATTACATTTTTGCACCGAGCGCCGAAATGCCGCCGAAATATTTCGGCGTGTGTTTGTGGGTGAGCGGTATGAGAGTACTTTTGATGGCATACATGCGAACACCCGCAGCGCACACGGTGGGATTTTCGGGCGTCACACACACACACACACACACACAGGCCCATTGCTCGTATTCGCGCATGCGAACCGCTTTCGCGCAAACGGTCCGTGTGATCACATTAGGTGCAGATGAAATCATCATCGGCGAGGCTTTATTGTATTTTTCGCGTTGAATGCGAGTTGATCACTTTGGTGAATACATGTATATGCTTTTATGATTAACCCGTTTCCTTCCCCTAATACAGGTTCTAGTTTTCGAATATTGGCGTTTTGGTCAGGTTTGGATTCAGTGTGTAATCATAATCATTCATTCGACCCAGTTTTGCAATTCTATTGATTTATTGATTTTCCGGAAATTAATTTAAATTTTCGACTATGTTTTGTTCTCACTTGGTTCTTCATGAAAACGGAGAACAAAATTTCATGGAAATCGGTTGAAGTTTCGATGAGTTATTGATATTTTAGCGCACATCGGTTTTGCTAGACTAACGAAAGTTCAAATTTATTTTTTTAAATGCTCGGTATGCCTAGCATTAACACACGATAGCAACCATGATAATAATCAATTCGAGCCAAATAAAATTGCATCAAAGAAGAACAAATCTAGAATATTAATTTTGTTTCATGTAGATATCTCTCTCAGGAAATGCTGGACAATATTCCAAAGTTGCTGGTAAAAAATGGGTTAAGACGAATGCGCCTCGGAATGCTGTCGATTTATGCACATCGCCAGCACACACATTCGTGACCGGGCGCACTTCAACCGAGTGCGACATGGCGCACGTCTCTCGGACGTGGCGGCGGCGGCGGCGCCCGAACGCCCAAGTGCTGTCACAAAACAACCACTTCTCGACACATTTACTTTTTGACACTCTCCGACTCCCTGCGTGTATGTGTCAGATGCACAAACAAATTATGACACAACATAGTAGCACATTCGGTGGTGAGCCATTTCACTTGCACACAGACACGCTAGAGTACAGCAGAATGACGGGTTGGGGAAAAAATGCCAAAAGCACTGTGCAATTATTTCCACCATCCCCCTGCCGCATAGTCATCTCCGCCGCCGCCGCCGCCACTCGGCTACACACCAAAAAGTGGCGTTGTGTGGTGCACGCGTCTCGGTAGTTGAGCTCGCTCATTGTGCACGTTCGTCGTGAGCTCGGCACGACTCTGCTGGCATGTTGACATGCTTTCAGGCAGTGTATACATAGAGTACTCGTATACTATAGAAATGGCAATGCGTTCTCGATGGCTGCTGGTAGTAGTGGCGCTACTATATACATATAATCGAAAAATATTCGTTTGTAAAATAAATCATACTAATAAAAATCCAAGCGTTATCACGAAGCATGGCTTTAGCAATAATGTAGATGTTACATTGTTCAATTGCGCTCTGCTGGCAATGATTCCCCTCGACTTACGCGGTAATAACATTCACCCATGCACTGCTCACTGAATATGGAGCATAGAACACGCAAGGGTTGAGCCGAGGGATGAATACGAGCGCGTGTGTGTGTGGCATAGAAAAATCAACGACCGAATGCATATGTGGCGTCGACGAAGAGCTTGACAACAACGGTGGCGGCAGCGAAACCGCTCACGACACATTTTGCGAAACTGACACCCTGCACATCCGTGTGTGTGTGCGCGCGCATGTGTGCAATGTAAGCGACTCTCACACGCAACTATGTAATGCACAGACTATGCAACGCCTGGGACGCATTTATGCGCATAACCGCTCTTCGTTTGTGTGTGTGTCTGGTCACACAAACGGCTCGCATCGCTTGTGTGAAAGCGCGAGAAAACAGACGAGCCGCCGCATGTTGACCCTGGACTAAATACCAAAACCGCGGAATAGAGATAATTCCTACGAAATCGCATCAATGTTTGACGGCTGAGCATTGACGCATGTCTCGTCGTGCGGTTTGCACGATACGCCGTCTGTTACATTGTTGCAATTTCGATGCTTGCTCTGGCGAGGTGTGATGAGCGAGTGTCTGTGGATGGGCACTCACTCACACATGCTTTGGCAAATATCCAGTGCGAATATGTATTTATTATGCGATGGATGGTGTGATGTTTGATGGTGGAAAAAATGAAATTGTTTGGAAGCACACACACACATGCGCGAACACCTAGTATGCGCGCAATATTTAAAGCACGTACACGTACACATGCCTATAGTATGTACATGCACACAATATGCTTTGCGGCACCGACGCGCGCGTGCAACATGGCACGTCGTCGTTTGAAGAGTGTGAAACTTTCAAGCGCCATCATCGCAAATATGCATGTGTGTTGGGTGTTGCTGCGAGCTGCGTATAGCCTCGACATCGTCGTCATCCTCGGCGTGTTGGCGCGCAAGGTGCGAGATATGAGCCAGTTACGCTGAATGCATGTTTGCATATGCGTTATTCATCGCGATACAGCAGTGTGTCCCACACAAATACACAACATATAATGACTGGGGCAAAACACATATAATTTGTTCAATGTTTGTTTTTCGCGCATTTCGCCGCACAACAGGAGCCAGGCCTTCGATTTGGCCATTCGGCGCGATTTTACATGCATTTAATATGTCTGGATTCGCGTACACGCTGTGCAGCATCATCTTAGGTGCACGTGAGCACTCATTTTGCCAGAGGGCCAGCGAGCATCGATTTCGGTCTGCGGGTGCATTCGGTGCAAACTGCGCCACTACGCGCCAGCCTAAATCGAGCGCGGTTTCGTCCGCGATGATGATGTATTGATGATACACGCTCTGCGCGGAGTGGCGTTTTGCACCCATACACACACACCACACACACACATGTTCGTTTTGGGGCGTGCAGCTCGCAGATATGTGCCTTGTACCAGCAGCAACAGCAACAGCAGCAGCGCCAGGCCAGTTTGTATGCACGCTGATTCAACCGTGAATGAGCGTATACACACCAGCATACAATACCCAGGAGCGGATTCAGGAATTGGGTAGGGGCAAACATGTTTCCCTACAAACAACTATTTTTTATTGAGTTATGAGTTATGAGACAATGTTTTCTGACATTGTACCCATTACACGAACCATGTCTACTGCTACAGTTAGTTATATACAGAAGTGTCAAGATCATCATCTGGACTCTCTACACTAAATATTATTCATCTTTACTACCCCAATTAGTCGACATAAACCATGCGAAAAACGTTCTCCGTTTTATATGAAGTCACCTGAGCCCCAGCTCTGATTCCGCCACTGACAATACCAACAGCCCAGAGGCGACTGGCGCGGATTGCCGGTGAGTGTGCGCTCGTCGCTCGTCGTGCTCCGTGTTCGTGAACATACATACATACAGGCACGATACATGACGCTTGCCCACATACTTTTCGCCCGGCGCGCACGCGAGAGATGTGATAATCATGTCAGGTTGTATATTTTTCAAAGTGGTAGGTCACGCCAAATAATTATGGGGGGCTCGCGCGATGGGATATAATAAGGTACGAATTATACTGTGCTTATGGCACCAGAGATCTCGACACAGACACATACACAAATTCTGGAACCGGGAACGACACACGATCCCGTGTCGCTGTCCGGCCGTGCGTGCGTGCCATCGAGACATGAAAAAGCAGACACACTCACGCGGTGCGGTGCCAGTCGGTCAGTCATCCATCTAGTTGCCCATAACAAGACGTGGACGTGCGGGCGCACGCTCGAACATACACATACACCAAACCCAAACACGCCAGCCAAATTGCCTGATTTGCAGCTGATGTCTGTGTGCGTGTTGTCGATTTGGGTTCATCGTGGTGGTGTTGGCGTCTGCGGAACCGTCAATTCGGTATCCAGCTTACACACACTAAAATGAATATTATAATTATACACCCGGGCTCGCAGCATGTAATTTTCAGAGTGGTGTGGTGTCTGGAATACACACGACCACGTTCCGAAGTGCGAGGTTCCAACGGGTGTGAGAACGTGCGTGTGTGTGCAGCACGAGTCCGGGTGATTTGAATATATATTACCTGTGGGCCATGCTGGAGACTGACGGACGAAAAAAAACATGCCAACCAAACGAGGTACCCAAAACGGCGAGCCACACACGAAACCGAGCGTTTTTTTCTCCTTACTACATCCCATGTCGATTGTCTCTCTGTCTGTTCGTCGTCGTTTCGAATCCACTAATTCCGTCATATAAATCAGGCAATGTGAATAAGCCACACACACACACTCTGGAACAAGATACCGGGCGATATGCATAACGTGCATGCAGTATAGCAGTAGTTAAATGCTCAGTCGTGTTCACGTCGCGCGGGTTGCGTGTTGATGGATGATTTGGTGTCGTTAGCGTGCAGTCATACTAATCAGGCGGTTACACGCTTATTGATTTCGCGCTTGTGCCAATTTATAGATGCGATGCGGTGTGGAAACTTGTGGAACAACAAACGGCTAATAGTAGTAGAACTCTAGCTCATCATCATCATCATAATCATCAGCATAGAGTGATGCTCGTTCTCTGCACACGCAGGATGATGCTTTTTGCCCGCAACATAAAACGCGCATCAATCACAATACCGATAAAAACAAATCACACCATCGCACCGCCACCTCGATTAATGTTGAAACGCACACACACCCATTACCACACACACACATGAGCACACACGACAGTAAAACACCTAAATGCACTCTGCTGCATGCAATATGCATTTATGCTGTGCGAGTAACTAGCGCATGTGTGCGATTGTGCACGGCAGCCATCATCAAAACGAGCGGGCGCGCACTCCCGCTCGCGTTATAAGTAATAACGAACGTCCGCACCGGCGGCGACGGCGGCGGTGGCAGCGGTGGCGGTTGCGCGGCGACATGCACGACACATTTAACTCTAATTGAGTGAGTGTCGGCGACGGGCGACGGCAGCAAATCTAATGCGGACGCCTACAGCTACACAGCGGACAATTGCAGTCGGGTGTGTGCGTGTGTGCGTGTGTGTAGGTGGAGTTTTTGTTCTCGACGGCGGGCGGTCTCACGCCATCACGACACTGACATGCCACTGTCGCCATATCCATCGGTGCGATTTGCGCGCGCGCGCGAGCATAATAAATGTCTGTTTTGCATGTCGCGCGGGTTATGATGTGGCGCGAGGGCGAGTGTGACGACGACCACGATGTGGTAAATCATGCATTGCGCGCGCCCGGTTCATCCGCTCGTTTGAACACTGGCAGGCAGGCCAGGCAGGGCCGTCTTATTTTATTCCGGGGCCTGGGTTAGCTATCAATTGGGGCCCCAAACATTGAGGGGCCAGACAAAATTCTATGAAGTTGTTTGTGCTTGCTTATGTTGGAGAACAGATACGCGAGGAGCCGCGTTGATCTTCACCATGTTTCAAGCTTAGCGATTTTGTGTTTTTTATTTCAGCGGATTTTTCAAAATAATAAACGCTCGGACTCGAGGCCATGCCCTTCAGACGGCCCTGCAGGCAGACAGGCAGTGCTGTGTGTCCATATCGAAATTATGAAGTGTTTCCCGCACACAAACACTGTCATGTCAATCATTCGCTGGCCTAACCCACGCTCGTTTCGCGAGAAAAGGGTCACATGCGGCGTTAATGCAAAAACGCGCAACATGCGACGTGTGATTTCGAACATGTTTTATGGGTGAGCACAGCAGTGCAGTGCAGTGGAGTTGCATATTGTAGCATAGATCGTTGGTGGTTTTCACAAAGTGTCCACACACGTGTGTGATTATGAAATAGACAAGCGCTGACAGTCGGCTGCCTTTATTACTGTTATTATCGCGCTCGCGCGCACACGCATGCACGCACAACAGTAGCACATGTGTGTGAGTGTGTGTGTGTGTACATATGTGAGTGAGCCGACGATGGTGGCACCGATCAACACGAATATTACGCCGACGGCTGAATAATAGATCTGTCGAGTGGTTTTCCATAGATACCTTGGAGCAGCGCCGCAATTTGTACGACACAATTGCTGCGCTGGTGACACATTCGTACACACCTACACGGGGTAATTTCAAAGATATGTCACACACACACGGTTGGTCGGGTGGGTGCACACAAATGGACACAAACACACACACGCCGCATTCGTTCCCAAGACCAATCGGATCGGTCGGTTGACGCCCGGACGTGTCCGAACAGAAGGCGCGCGCCTCCGACAAATTATTCACGATTCACCGTAAATGGGCGCCGCTAATAACGAGAGACGGACGCTGAGCGCTGAGCATCTGGGCAGCACGTTCGTGGTAATCGCACGCAACGCATAATCAACGTTTTATGGCATTCCGTGTAAACGATATTCACTGTTGATCATCGGACACATGCGTTCGTTAGCGTCGTGTTGCGTGCGCATTATTTACTCTGGCAGTGTGTTCGATGGTGTGGCGTATGTATACACGTAGATGTGTAGTTAGCACATGCTTACGCTTCGGTTTAAATATCGTAATAATAATATCATAATTATTATAATAACCCTCGAGTGTCGAGAGTATGGTGCAAAATATGACGCGCAACATAATTCACGCATACGCATGATCTGCATGCTGTTGGCTGTTGCCGATGATGATGATGATAATGATTATGTTGATGGTGTCCGCACTGTGCGTGCATATCTTTGCAGCAAAACAAACCGTATAATGATACGGTTGCCCAGCGAACACGAGCTGTAACACATGCTCGGGCTAATTTGCGTACGTGTTTAAATGTTATGCAACGCGAAAAATCTGCAACGAATGGTGCAACATTCGTTCCCTCTGAACATGATTATTTCATTAGCATATAAACAGTTAATTCGCACAATGCGAACACATACTCAAACACTCTACGGCGCACTGCAAACACAGCATAGTTTATGCTACACTCTCGCCTTATCTAAAAGCGTCTGGCACTTGGGTTAAATACTATTCGCCGATGCTGCTGCTGCTGCTGCAGAGGCCTGGCGCCCCGGCGTGAAACTTGCGCGTAGCAGCGGCCGAAGCGGCGAGCGCGTGTCTGAAACCATTTGCACTTCACACTATTAATAACACACAAGTCGTGTGTGCGTCGCGAGTAAATACATATAATCCACCTGCGCGCGTGGACTGGCACGTCCGCACCACATTGAAGATATATTATTGTACATTTCGCTATGATGTATGCGGCGAGTGTGCGTGCGTGCGAGTGTATGCGCAAAACTTTTCCGGGCCGCAGGCTGCAGTGGCACGCTGTTATCTCCAATTTTGCGTAGTTCTCGCAAGTATTCGCACTCGCACATATACACACATATTCAGAGCATATGATTGCCAGTCACGACGCCGCGCGCGCATAAATATATATGTTTAAATGAGTGTCTGCAGCAACACCTCGCACCTCGCTGTACTATACACACACACACACACATAACTATATATTTTGCACTCACACATGCATGTATGCCTGCCCGGTCTCTCAAATGTACTGTCGGCACGCAATGCAATAAGTACTGTAATTATATACACATAAATGCCGGTGTGCAAGGATATAAAGTAGAGTGGAGTTGAGTGTTGAGTTTTGGAGTGGAGCATGCGTGCTAGCTCGTGCATATTTAGTTTTCGGCAGCGGCGCGAGAATAGCGCCAATGCGTGTGGCACTGCGGCATGCCGCGCGCAGGCACAATTGCAGAGCGCGCATGAATCATAAATGCACGCATATTCGTCTTTGGCACATTGTAATTAAATTCAGACACACACACACACTGCACTGCACTGAAGTGGATGAAGATTTATGTGCGGGCGGGCAAAGTGCGGCGATATGTTTTTGAAGGTGTTTGTTGGCGGTTTGTTTTGTTGATACGAAGGTAAACTTTGTGCGGGTGTGAATTATCGGTTTCGCGCCGTCAGGCAACCTGAGTTTATTGGTTTTTCCGAATGTTTGCAGAACGCAGCTGAAGCATATATTTGTATCAAACACTAATTGAGCAATGTTCACTGTGTATGTGTGCATTCGCAGGCCTACTCACTTTGTAGCTTCCAATTAATTAGACCGCTAGGTGCAGATGCTATCACACCACACCTCATGTTTTATACGCATAGTATTTTTAACGATACCTGGCACACCGCAAACGTGGATTCTATTTTAATGAGCCGAACAATAAAAATCCACCGTTGTGCTCATTCCTCGGCGTTTACCTTTCAGACACACACACACTTACGTCTAACACTGTGGCACGCACGCACACATATAAAACACATACATTTTAACGATCCACTGCGGCTCTCACCTACATGTCGAACAAACATAACGCGCCGCGTCTTTGCATTAACGACACCAAGCTGATGAAACCGCCGAAACGCAAACATCACGTTCGCACACATCACACTTCAAATGCACAGAAGCCGTCGGCAAACGAGCGAATATTCACACAACACTGTTTTTTGCGCTCGTTCCACAGATCAGATCGCGATGCTATGACCACTAAATTTCCCAGCACTTTGTCACTCACCTTCCACTCTTCGTGATCACCATCTCGGTGCCCAGCTTATGGAACTTCTCCCACAGCTCCTTGCCCTCCAGCGTCACCTTCGGATCATCCACCACCCCATCATCCTCGGGCTGCATCTGCCTCAGCGGTCGCATCGCCGGATGCATCTGATGGGCTGCCACCGCCGACGCGAGCACAACGTCCTCGGCCGTCGTGTACGGCCCCGGCCCCAGACCCGGATGGTGCGGATGATGCGGATGGTGCGGATGATGCGAGAGCTTCGGCAGA
This sequence comes from Exechia fusca, assembly GCA_024741255.1. Classification (NCBI taxonomy): domain Eukaryota; kingdom Metazoa; phylum Arthropoda; class Insecta; order Diptera; family Mycetophilidae; genus Exechia; species Exechia fusca. The sequence continues at coordinate 15,023 of JANTBZ010051913.1, read as the reverse complement.
CCGGGGTACAGATGGCCGTGCGGTCCGGCCGGTGAGCCGGCGAGCGCCGCAAGAGCGGCGGCCGGAAAGTAGGACGGATGGTGAGGTGCGCCGGGGGAGCCGGGTCCGCCCGGTTGGGCGCCACCGCCGCCGCCGCCGGTGTTGGTGTGCTGAGCTCCGCTGGTGCTGCCCGTGTTGGGTGAGGTGTTGGGGCCCGGGATGGCGGACGGACCGCTGTTGTTACTGGTGGTGCTGCCGCCGAGGCCGCTCAGGCCACCGCCGCCACCGGAGCCGGCACCAGAGCTGCCAGAGCCGGGCACTCCGGCGCCGGTGAGCAGCGACGAGACGCTGAAATCGGTCGGTCGGGGCAGCTGCAGGAATGGATGGTAGGCCATTCCCTTCGCAAACCGGGCGATTTCGTCAGTTTGAAGGGCTTCCTGGACGTCGTATCTCATCACAACCGCATGCCAGTCCGTGCTGGTCCTGGGGGCTGGGCTGGTGTGTGTGTGTGTGTGTGTTGTTGGGATGATTTCAGGTATTTTGTGGTGTTGTGTTGTGGCGATTGTTGTTTTCACTCTGTGTTATGTTCGGGTATATTTGGTTCACTGAATTCACTGTGTTTATGTTGGGTTTATGTTGAAACTATGCGTTGGTCAGGTCACTGTGAATATGATTTCTAATCCAATCGGAATTCCTCCGGATGTGACTCACACAGACACACTCATATGCTCTCTCACACACAGATAATAGTCCAATTCGGGCGGCGGAAGTGAAACCTGGTGAATCCTGAAGGCAATTGTGCGGTCGATGTCGATTAGTGTTGCGTGTTGCTGGGACCCGCGGGCAGTTGTGGGATCGTGTCGTCGTTTATGTTGGGTGTAAGGCGTCCCGAGCAGTGATTCCGCGTGCTGTGCAAATGTTCAGTGCGTATTACGATTTTGCCGACCGAAAAACCGCGACGACGACCGCAAAATACAGCGTGACAAATAAAATACGCACGCAACGCACAGGCCGGAGCGACGACAACAAAAAAAATCCTCTTGTGGTGTCGCGCGTAAATCGGGGCGAGCGCGAACGCGAAACGGCGGCACACACGTGAACACGGATCGCGAGCGCGAGCTGCGGGGCGAGATATACTGGCGTTCACACCGGTCGGTTACGGACTGGTTAGAAGAGCAACGGCGACAACACACAACACCCGATGAGCACACACACACGCGAGCGGCCGCCGCCGTCGCCGCCGCCGTGTCACGCGCGCTCAACGCGCACACACACACACACTCACACAGCATACTCTCGCACTCGCACACAAACACACGCTCTCCATCATCATACAGACGCGCGCTCGCGCGCAACATATACCCGCTCAGCATATATATGTATATGTTGTATGCTGTGTATATGGATCACGCTTGCGACCACGACGGCGGCGGCGACGGCGGCGACGGCGTCGCGACACTCTTGACGTGGTGCTCGCATGTGTGCATGGATGGTGTTGGTTTAACGTGTTAGTGTGTGCGTGTGTGAGCTCTGGGGTGTGAGTGTGAGAGAGCGCAGCGCTCGTCGTCGGGGACGGTTTTCGGTCGATGTGTGTTTTTGTGGCGACGACCAGCGCGGACGTGTTTGTGTGTGAGCATACATGTGTGTGTATGAACGTGTGTATGCGTGTCGAGTGTTTGCGGTGGCGACGAAGGTAGAGCGTGCGTGTGTGTTGTATGCGTGTGCGTTTGTTTGAGCGAGGAGATGGTATTGGTGTTGTCTCGGGGTTTTAGTTGTTGGTGGTGTCTCGGATCACACCTCGGGTGTTTGACTGGTGTTGGAAGCGCCCCCTTTCGGGCCACTCCTTCACGTGCAGCATAGCTGGCTGAAAATATGTGTGCGAGCGTCGTATGTGTGCTCGTCGCCGTCGTCGTGGTCGTCGTTTTCGCCGTCGTCGTTGTCGTTGTCATGCTTGAGAGTGTATGTCTCTCGTGTGTCGTCTGAGTCGTGTCTGCTGCTGCGAGTGTGAGTGAGTGAGTGTGTGCGTGCGTGTGAGAGTGTGCTGGCGCTGAGCGCGATAATCGACGCCGATTGGTGTTTGCCAGCCAATCGTTTCGGCGACGACGACAGACGGTGGCGACGTTTGGCGACAACATTCAGAGCCAGTGTTCAAGCAGCCGCAAAACGCGTTTGTGCCTCAAAAGAGACTACGACTACGGTGTGACAAACACACACACATACTGCCACACACAGGCACACATACTTATAGCACAATCCGTAAAATGTGATTATTTTTCCGCCTAGCTCCGCATGCTCTTATGTTGTCGGACGATCATGTGGTATTTGATGTTGATTCAGAGATAACTCGAACATGTGATGCGTGTGTTTGACTAGCTGTTAGCAGTGGTGTTCTTCAAATGATTTATTCACTTGCGCGTTTTATGGAGATGATTCCGATTGAATTTTGTCAATAATAGAGGAGGCAAGATACTTCCCAATATATGATTGTTAGTATGATTTAATGATTTAATGTTATGGATTTCGTTCTATTTTTAAGGGAGATTCCACAGCATCACTTCGAAATTACTCAATCAACAAAATACAACATTACCAGTATTAGGCATATGAAATCGCGGAAATGCGACATTGAGAGCACATTTACTATGCGGATTATTCATGTTGAATAATTATATTATTTAATAACAATTAGCAGCCTGAATTAAAATTTAATATCTATCAGAAGACCCTCAAATGATTCATTAAATAATACGTCTTTTCTTGATCAATACTAACATTTGTAGACATCTTAAATGGGACTATGCTCAGAAAATACTTGACCTGTCGCCACAATAATTTTTGATTAGATAAATCATGATCTTGTGAACTCGGCGCTAGTAATTTTACATTTATATCAAACGTACTTTGTTTTTAGTTGACCCTTTCCCACATTAGTGATGGTGTATTTGACTGATTTGTACTTCTGTTATTACATACAAATGTAAATGAAAATGTAGAATATACAAAAACACAATAAGATTCCATTTCAGAGACACGTACTGTGGGGATAAAATGTCAATAATGATAAGATAAGCACAGTTCTTGAGAAGAAAAAAACATTTATAATATGGAAAGCAGTACCGTTAATTGACCAAAATCACTTTTTTCGCAATCGGAAGCCCTTTCTGTTTTTAGATGCATTTTTATTTGGGTGGTCTAGGATGACACTAGACACGAAATATTCGTGACATGTCAGGACGATGTCTGCAAATAGTAGTATTAATCAACCGAACACTTGTTATTGAAATCATCATTTCAGTGCCTTCCCGATATTTATTTATTTTTCGAGATTGCCTTAGGTTGATGAATGATATAATAAATTTATTCAACAGAAAAATTCCATATATTAAATGTGCTTTCCTTGCGAAAATACATTTTTACCGCGGTTTTGCGATTTCATATGCATACTACTGGTGTATCTCTGAGTTCATGACGGTTCGTGTGTTACTGTAGATTGTGTAGTGTCCTAGTCCTCAACATACTCATGCATTCATTCGTTCCACATAGTTCATCACAGTGCAACATGGTCCGTGCGCGACACTTCACAAATCCACGCGCCCAAGTGCAATTCCGCCGCCGCCAATAATTCATGATTCATGTCTCACGAAACCACTCGCGCGCACGCACGTCACATTCCATTCCGTTCGCCCGATTCGTCTGTGCGGCGGAGCAATTACATTGCAATCTCACCTGTGTGCACTTGTGCGCACACGCATATATAAGTATCACACTACACGCGCGCGCACGCGTGACACGCCGGTCGAACTTGAGAAAAAAAAATACACCGAATACGCGCATTCGATCCGGTTTCGCACACACACGCACGCACGCATTTATGCTATATTTATGCAGCAACACGTTCTGAACTCGAGTGCGCGGACGGACACGCACAATCGTCGCGAATCTAAAACCCACAGACCGACGGACGAATGTTGAGAGCGAAAGACAAATCCGTTGCTGATGCTATGTTGCTGATGCTGTAGCGATGCTGCGAATGACTGACGATGACGATGCAATGCAATCCGATCCGTTCGTGTTCGATGAACACAATTGCTAGTACCACTCTTCTACCGTGCTAATAGACTCACGCGACGCGACGTGAAGCGTTATCGAAAGCGTGCGAGCGCGCGCGATATTCGAAACGGTTGGAAAGTCAGAGTCAGACAGAGCAGCAGCCTGATTGCACGACGTGGTCTTTGCCAGTGACTGGCCGGGCAGCGTTTCAACGGGCTAAGACAAAGCTGCACACCATCACCGATGCGACGCGGATGGCGGCTGCTGACGCCGTCGTCGTCGTCGCTTCTGTGAGGCACGGAGAGTGTTGGAGGCGCGAGCGCGCTCGCAAGCGTTATTTTATGCTGTGTGTATGTGTCAGTGCCATGCGGCCAGGCGTTCGATGTGCCGTCGCTTCACGCGCGCTCGCGCGCATGTTCAAGCATTCGTCGTGTGTCGTGGTGGAGTGCTGGAGCTGAGTGCAGAGACGTCACCGCCGCACGCTCGCGCCCGCCGCCGCCGCTCAGATTATGAATCCACACCACGCAAATATGCGACGCGCGCGCGCGCGCCTTGTACATAAACCACACATACTAGCATGCGGGCGCGCAGAGAGACCCACCGCACGACACGTATGCGATGATGTATGCGTGCACGCTCCGCGTGTGTACCCAATGTTCACATATCACCTCGCCGTGCTGCCCGCGACGCGAGCGCCGAGCGCGTGACTCTGCGGTTTGACTTCACTATATCATAATTTACAGCGCGGCGTGCTGGCAAAACGACGCAGAGTCCGACGGAGTAAAGTGAGTGTGTGTGATTGTGGTGGTGGTGGTCGATGTGGCGGCCCCTCAAGTAACGTGTTTGTGTCTGAGTGTGTTCATCGGTGTCCGAGAAAACACGGACACGGCGACGCGATGCGCTCACACGTTTGTTGTTTTATGCTCGGGCGTGCGCGCGCGTCTGTGTACATAAGAGATGTGCTGTGTGCTGTTAAAAATGGTGGACACGACACGACTTTCGTGGGGGGTATTCGCGCGCGTGATGCTCCCCGCGTCGCTCACGACATTATCGTCTCGTGTCGCGTCTGGCGGCAACGAGTTATGCTCGTAGAGATGCTGATAAATGTCGAGTGTATGTTCATTTTTACTTTACTAAATATGTCAAAAATAGCATTTATGCTGTGTGGTTTAGCTATCGTGACATGTTGAATGGCCGCGGTGTCAGTTGACGTTTACACATGTGTCACCTCTCACCTCACGCGGCGTGAAGACCTACATAAATTGCATATAATCCATGCGTAATCCTATTGACTGCTAGTATGCTTATGTGCAGTAATTCACTCTAGTATATCGAGTGTTGAGTTCGCCCAAACGTGATTACGTTACGCGCCGCAGAAATATGTTGAATTCGCCGCAAAACCGGCTCCGATATGTGGCGAGTTTGCACAAACATGGCAACGAACACGCACACACTGGGTCGCCGCAAACACGCATCGAGGCGCGAGCCGCGTGCTTCATAAGCGTGCTATGTTTAACACGTTCGCGTGTCGCGCGCGTTTCGAGCGCGTCGCGTTCGAGTGTTGGCAACGGCGCCTCGCTCAGCCGCCGGTCGTACAGACGTACGTTTCTCGCTTGCTCATTACGTGTACGCTCGCACTCTCACACATGATCTATGGAAATGGAGTTGCGCGCGAGAGCGCGACATCAAGTATATAATCTGGGCATGCGTGACGCGCCGTCTGTGAGCGAATGGAGGGGCAAACGAGATTGCTGGCTTGGCACCACGCCCACCAGAACCAGCACCATCCGTACCATCATTACTCATCGCGCATATTTCGCACGAGCGCAAAGACAATGGCGCTGCTGCTGCGGCGCGCAAAGATTGCTGCGCTGCGGTGGATATGTTGGATATTTATGCTGAGTGAGTTGCGCAGGACGATTGGATTTGTGTGGATGGATGCGGGTGATTCGGTTACCAGAAAATTTCGAACGATGGGCATAATTGATCGATTTAGTTTTTTTTTATTTCCAATTCAGAAATTGTACTATTGTTGCTGATATAAACTTGAATATTGCACTTGACAGGGAATTCGAAAAAAATGAACATAATATTTTGTACCGTACATAGATTATTCAGATATTGTTTTAACACTTAAAAGGCATATTCCAAGGACTAGAATAATTCTCGATGATTTTTAGAATATGACCGATGATAAGAAAGGAACACGACACAACCAGTAGTTTTTGGGTTTGATAATAATAAAATAATTTTGTGGCACTACAACCCGTTACATGTCTTGGCCTTTCTTCTATACTCTCCTTGTATTTGAAGAGTAGCGGGGCGTCATAACCGATTTCGGGTTTAAAGATACCATGTGATTAGCACAGTGCTCCAAAGAGTAATCCTAGGCAACATTTAACATACTTCCTTTGGATCATCGTGAGAAAAAAAACCTTCACTTAATACCGGGTCTCGAACCCGAGACTTTACGCGCATGGGGCAAGCACTCTACCACTGGACCACTCTGACGACTGTCTAAAAATCTTTATATTACTTCTTACTAGAGCAGATCTAGGATTAATTATTTCAAATATCGATATTTTTGAAAGGCGGTCTGTTTTGGTCAAGAATATTCATAAATCTCGATTGACTCCTATCTTTGTCGCAGAATACATTGATTACATTTTACTAGATATAGTATATCTAGACACTGGTCTGAAGGGCCGAAGATTTTCACTTGGCAACTCGAAATATCTCTTCATTTTGTAATCTAATTTTTAAAATTCACTTTCACTGAAACCAGCCTTCAGGCAGATATTTTGTCTATTTTCATTCGTGTATTTTCTCGTCACCTCGTCTTCGTTCAATTCGCTCTTTCAATTACATTGATTTCCGAACATTCGCAAAAATCTTGATTGAATTATATACCGTTTGCCAGGTCCTGGATCCGCTACTGCTTCTGACATTCGAATGAAGTCCAACTACTCTATATTATTTCTTCGCATAATTGGATAACTGCAGCTTCGAAAATTCATCAGAACAAATCACGAATCAAGATTTATGTTTGTCAGCAAAAATAATGAACCCTACCGAACATTTTATTCTACCGTGCATAAGTCAAGTACACATTCAAAAAATACGAGACATGCTAATGCTCTCGTTTAAGGATTCACACACATACACCATACACACACCCAGCACCCTGCATTTGCATAAACCGCACAGACCAGACAACCATGCCAACAAACACGCGAGAAAAAACACAAACCACAGCACAGCACCAGCGACCCAGAATGCATATCGCCCACTAGCTCATCGTCGTCGTCGTCGCCGCCATCATCATCGTCGTCGTCGACAATGCGCCCCGAAAAACACACGCCGCTCATGCATTTATGCAAGCACATTAAACCCTCTGCGTCTGCATGCGCATACCGGCGGCTCTGCTGATGCCGGCTCGTCGGCAGTCTGCAGAGAATACCCCCGAAAAATGCAGTTGTTGCGCATATCGCGCCAACTTCAGGCCGCCACAGGCCGCCACAGCCGACAGCCGCCGTCGTCGTCGTCGTTGGAATGGAAATTTATGCGCGATATTTTTCGCACTGTACGCGCACGCACCAAACGCGTCCTCCGATCAGAATGAAAAACAATTTGTGGAAAATATTTCGCGCGAGTGCGTGAATGCGTGGCGTTGGCGCGCGCGCGTGTTCGCGTTCGAGGGAAATGGGCCTCTTCAAGGCCATCCGCCAGCCATCAGCAGCAGCATAAGTAGCGCGTCTGTCGCGCTCAGCATTCGCTCAACATTCGCTCTCTCTCTGTCGCGTTGCTGCGCACTGTTGCCAGATCTAAACGCGCGCTCCGAGCTCAGAGCGCTTCGCCAGAGAGATGGCTGAGCATTGAGCATCGGCGAGCGCGCAGAGGGCGGAGTCAACTGCCACATAGACGCACAGCATATACAGACGCGCGCGCGCATATATACCCGCAGTGTCTTATATACTGGTCCGATGAACTCTAGAGTACAGTGGTGACTTTGAGCTCTGAGAGACAATCCGCGCATCGGAGAATTGCGCGGATGACTGTCGCGGATGATTTTTGCAGTTGATTGCCGGCGTGTTCAGTGTCAAGATCCTGCGAGTGCCTGCTGGGCGAAGCGCTCCGTTATAATGGACCGGTACCGGATCGCACATCGATGGAGCATAGAGCATAAAAACGACGAAAATTGTTTTCTGCTTCACTTCTGCCCCGCATTCGCGCATTCAACCAAGTGTGTGGAGCTGATGGTCAACACCATCACGCATGGATGGACCTGAAACCGAAACGTGCCTGGGATGCGGCGGCGGCGGCGACGGCGACGCTGCGGTCGTGTGTGTGTGTGTGTGTGTGTGTGTGTGAGTGAACGTGTTTGTGTTTGTGTCCGCTGATTCGCTCGGGTATGTGTGAGACGCGTCGTGCCCGGGTGTGAGTGTGTGAGTGTGAGTGGAGCCGCATTTTCACGCGATAAAATGGAGCCCACGACCACGACACATGAATGCCGTCGCCGCCGTCGTCGCCGCCGCCTGACCACGCCTTAGGTATGTGTGCGTGCGTGTGCGAACACTCACGAGAGTGCGAGTTCGCTTTGAGTTTGAGTTTGAGCAAGTGTGCGTCGGCGGCGGCGGCGGCGGCGGCGGCGGCGGTAGTGGCGACCAAACACTTATACACACACACGTTCACACGCAAACACCCGAATAGAGGACGATGCGACTGACTAGTATGTCTGTTAGATGTGGTATTTGTATGTTGTATGCGTTTATGTGCGTGCTCGAAGAGTGGTCAAAGTGTGTATGTTTGTCGGTGGGCGCCATCCCGCGCGTGATAGGCATCTGGACTATGGAAGCTGTGGGCTGTGTGGATTATATATGTTTACAGCAAACTATGGACGATATCGATTTATCGGCATAATCAACGAATTGATATGAATACGAATCGTGTCTGTGTTCGAAGAGTGGTCAGAGAATAGCCAACTGGACATTAGCCAAGGGCGTCGAGTCTCGAGTCCGAACGTTTTATTTGTATGTTGAACTAAAAAATATTTATATAGGTTTTCAAGAAATATTAGCCGGGACCTGACCACCGGTGTCTGCTCGTTGGAAATTTCAAAATTAGAGTACCATTTATTGATGATTCAATACAATGATGTTCTGCTGCTGCTCATTACAAATATTATTTTCCGATTTTATGCGTTGAATACATAAGCAGGGCCTTCATCTTGAAAAAAAGTATTTTCTAACATAAACGGACCTAAATTCATAATAATTCCCGCTTGTGGGAAATATAAAACTCTCTCTTCTCGAGGAGGCATTGCATATTGTTTGCATAAATGAGCGGGACCCGTTCGTGTCTAAAAAGATGAATGCCATAATTATGGCAGAAATATCAAGGAAGAAAATCAACACGAGCGTTTAGAATTTGTATTTTTGCAGAGTCCAACATTGAACATTATCCAGTGCCTCGCGAAACCCTGCATGACGGTCCTGGCGTGACCGACATCCAACACTCTGCTGGACTATGGAGGCTGTGTGGATTCCTCATGTTTACATCAAACTATGGACGATATCGATTTATCGGAGAAACCATCGAATTGTTATGAAATCAATTATTGCAAACTGTAGGTCGTAGGTCTCATTATTAGTATGTGATTTGCGCCTAGACAAAGCGCATATGGCGCGTATCCGGCGGCTGCCTTTATGCCAGACGCACACGCAAACGAAAAAGCAGGGATCTGGGACATTTCCGCTCTGCGTGTGTTAGTGTGCTGTTTGCACGAACCGTTTTCCAATTGAACTTTATTGTGTGCTCGCTGCTCGCCGCCAGACAGTGAACCTATAATTTCTAGCATCTGCTCGCGCAGACGCCGCGCCGCGCATTATGTTCGAGTACATAATGGGAGCCGTTGCGATGCGAAAATATATATGTCAAACTTCAGAATTCACGAGACCTTCAATTGCACGTTCTATTAGCAGTGTGCCGGTTATGTGCACGATTATAAATAAATGTATACGTACGGCGAGTTATATAGCATAGCTTGTGTACATAAGCTTATGTTGAAACGGCGTGTTGTTGAATGTAAAGTACCGCAGAACAACAACTGCGCGATGCGCGAGGCGAGTTCAATGGTCAGAATCATGTGGTAATAACAATAACAATAATAATGTGTAGTGCCGTGTGTGTGTGGAGTGCGCTGTGCTGCGTATTGGCAATTAGTTATGCTACACATCAACGTCGCTGGTCGCGTGGCAATTTGTTATTCGGTCGAGATTGGATTGCCACACTAGTTTATGCGGAGGCACTTCTCTACACACACGACACACGTGTTGAAATGTGCTGTCGAAATACAAACACAAACCGCGGTGGAAACGTGTGCCAATTGATTAGCCAGAGCGAACCACTCATTAGCTATAATATTTTTCTATTAGCATCGTTGTGATTGTTGAGTGTGTCGTTCCGGTCGTGCGCCCGGCTCAAAACGCTCGTCGATTTGTGTTGAGCACACAGTAGAATATTTCCCACAATTCCCATTCGAATGTGCGACTGGGCAAATAACGACGTTGTTGTCGTGTCACTGAAATATGCATTTGTCATGTTCGAAATTCAGCTCTGCGTGTGGTCACAACGGTCACAGCGCGCATTATTATTGACGAGTAGCTCGCGATACAATCACAATCAAAAATCACAATATCAATAGAGACACGACTAATTAGATTAATACACAGCGACCAGCGACCGAATGTGATTAACTTTTATGACGTCCATACATTTTGAAGCACTCAACGCGCAAGTTCGGCTCGTAAATTCGTATCAACATGTTTTTAATTTGCCACCCAGAAAGTCGGCGCCCGACGTCGATGGCGGTGATTCGTCGGTGATATGTGATATCCCCACCCTACCACCAAACGAGACGCGTGTGTGTGTATCACATCGCATTTATGTACCTTGATGCATTTACATTTTAAGCGCCTTGTCGATCTTATCGCGAACGCGCAGCGAAACACACACGCATGCGTGTGATGTATACAAAGGCACGGGTGGAATATTCAGGCATTTTGAAAGTGTTCGTCAAACATTCGCATGTTCACTGCGCGGGACAGAGTGTGCGAAAAAATGCTTACTTCACACGCGACCTTCCACCCATAATTTCATGATTGTATATAAACACTTGCATGCACACGCACGCGCACATACAAAGTATATGCGTGCAATATATACACTGCTGCTATTTTTTGTGTCAGCTCTTTTACACTGTAAAATATGCGCATGCATTTTAGACGCACCAGTTTAATTCGCTGCGATGCTGTCGCATGAAATCGCTGCTAGCGCGCGGCCTCAAATGCGCGCAAACACGCGCACACCAACACAATGCATGCTGCTCGGCACATGCGCTAGTCTGATAATATAATTGCATTAATGTGACACAGTCAGTGCACTCGCCAGCGCAATTGTTTGCCCCCCCACACACTGCATGCATACATCTCTATGTGGGGGCGTTTAAAAAGTGGTTAGGTGAGAACAATTTTGTCATTCTAATGACTCGCGCATAGCGCATATTACAGCGCACAATATTATGTGCCGCAAGCACGGGCGGTAATCACACACAGGCACATTGTTAATTGCTTCAAATTCGAGACCGGACGAGTGGGACGGGTGCACAATTTGGCACCGGCTAATTCGGCCGGGCACGCTCAGTCAGACAATGATTTGGTAGCATTAGAAGAGTGGTTCGTGTTGCTGCGACGATTCGAACGACCGGGCCGCTCACTTGAAACGCCCCAGCGCTAAGACAATTCACATACTGAAACACGAGCCATCGCGCACAATTGAACGACAACGACGAATTTCAATTGACATCAATGACCTATGCGGCGAATGCAAATGGGGCGCGCTTCGCGTTGGCAGCAACTAATCGCACTGGCCCGCAGCCCGCAGCATAGCCATCGCGCGCGTTTGTCGAGTGTGTGTGTGTGCGTTCATCACGGACGCCTCTCGCCAGATGAGCCAATAGTGTTGGCCCAACTCGAATGATGCAATGCTCGCGTTGAGCAGGGCCGTCTAATGAAGAATTTAGATTCAGCACGATAAAAATGGTTTCCTAAAAAAATACAAACAATTTTCATTGATAGTTTTGAGAAGTCTATGCTAACATATGGGAACATGTTTCGATGACAGCTTTGAACATAGAAAAACGTATAGTGGGAAGTTGATTAGTTTGGTGCTTGCCTTCAGAGTTGCAGTCAATCAGAGGTAATTTATGCATAGAAAGCGCCAGGAGCTCCCGCGTTCGAAATTTTCAGTCGATTTCGAATAGTGCAAATGTAAGACAATTTATCAAGCTATGTTTCTGTTGAACACTGTTGTTTTGTGAAAATTCAAATCACGGAGCTATTCCAAGAAAACCGAGGGAATGTTTTTCTCGACAATGTGTGGGGTCATTTTTACACCCCTATTTGAGTTAAAGCCATACAATTTGGTGTAGGAAAAAATAAATAAGCTTAATTAATGCTTCTTCAATCGAATAAAATCGGAAGAAACGGAGGGATAATAACATGACCTCTATAATCAGGATCCGCTTGTGCGCTACACTACAGTTAGATGTCTAATTGTAAGTAAGGTCTAAACAGGACAAAGTTGTTCAGACAATCTTCTCAGCTGTTGAACAACATATTTGAATGATTTTTTGTTTAAAAATGTATATGGGTAAAATATGGTGCAGCCTGCGGCCCTGCAAAAATGTCCCCCCATGTACCTGTTGAGGAATTACATCCATTACTATCCATTATTGTCATATCACTATTAAAACACCAATTCCGTTTATTTCTTCATTTTTCGTATCTTATTCCCAGCGCATTGTCTGGAGATAAATTATCGTAAGGATAATACCAAAAACACTTATTGTTGTCACCAAGGCATATGTCGCTTATCTTTATAGCCCTTCATGTCGCGCGATGAAATTAAACTGGCTCTAAAAAATAACGATAAAATCGTAGATATGGAAGATAACTACAGTTTGCCAATTTGAAATTTCAACATCCTTAAGACGGGATGGCATCCAATAACTAGATATTTTATCAAATTTTCCGATTTGGGACACCCAACTCAGCCATGAAAATGTATATATAGTTATTTTTATTCTTAGACTAACAAACAGAGTAATTCATGATTTTCGTGTCGACAAATTTATGAATTTCACAAATGTGAAATCAGAACTCAAATGGAAGGCTTTATGCGAAAGTTATTTCGTTTGAAAATAGGGTTACGAATTATGCGCGTATCGTATCTCATCGTATCGAAATCTTATCGGCCTATTTTGAGCACCTTGCTAATGCCCAGATTGAAATACCCTTCAAGACGGGCCTGGCGACTGACAATGAGATGCTGTTTGCGCAGCTTCCAACATACTTTTTTTTACGCATATTGTAATTCTCAATTGGGTGCGCGCGCGATGCTCCAAATTGTTGTCACATCGTCAATTGTGTGCGTGTGTGGGTGTGCGGGTGTGTCGGCGTTTGTGTGGTGGCACGAGATGAGTCAACACACCGCCGCATCGCAGCTCCGTTGGCTCGTTGAGACAATGCCTAATTAATGTCGATTGACTCAAGTGGACCGGCTGCTGCTGCTGCCGGCTGCTGTAGGCGGTTCCAACGCATACTCCGCAATTTCCATTCAACGCGTCCACAAAAATGTCGTCCAACGTCGTTTCGCTGGGCGCGCGGGGGCGGAAGTATTGATTTAACGTTGTTGCCGCTCGCGAAGCCGCTCGTCTGTATGCAGAAAAATATGTATCCACCGCTTGCTTGCGATAATAAAACCAACCGCAGGCGTTTTACGCGCAAGCTCAGTCACACGGCGGAGCGGAGGAAATTGCGCCAATCCGCCACGGTGTGATATCTGTGTGTGTATGTCCTTTCACGGCGGCTTTCACATTCACCACGCACTCGCACAAACTCTCTGAAGTGGGCAAGCAAGCATGTGCGATGTGCGCTACCACCACATGCAAAACTCGTCCGTGTATATACCGACGCGTAGAGTACGTGGGTGAACACATGCGCCATGCGCGCCCCATTCACGTACACACACACACACACAATCCACTTCATTCAGGTAATTGTTATCAGCTTATAATGCAATAATGCGCTTTGAGCGTTCGCGCCGCCGTTCGCGCGGGTCGCGTGCGCTCAAAACCGAATCTACTGGCGTGGCATTAATTGCGGGCACCACCACCAGCCGCCAGCATACACGCAACATACCAGCATCGCGGCACTCCGCTCTCACTTTGGTGGCGGCGGCAGCATCGACACACTCTGCTGCGACACACAGCGCACACGGCCGCCGTGTGCAATTCAAAAGGAACATCAGAGAAGACCGTCAACGGTGCGGCGAAAAGATGCGGTGACAAAGAGGCAATGGCGCTGCCACCACCAGGAGCACTGGAAACGGATTTGGAGGAGCGTATGTAACCGGGTACACTTGGTACATGACTCTGAATCAACGCAACATGAAGAACAAGCCAATTTGATTCCGAACTTGTCGTGTTTAATAACACCAGAGAACAGAAAATAATAATCTTTCCTTATTTATAAATTTGTCTCACGTGATTTTATCCTCTATTCAACAATTCAAAATAATAAAAAAGGTGACTTTATCCATGGCGTTCGGCGATATTGGTGTATGGTGTAATTGTCGACATGTCCTCAGATATCATAGAATAAGGAGTGCGGCTGTAAAAACGCATAACTTTATAATTCTATAACTTATGAACCTGTTCAGCAATCTTCAAAAATGAGACGGAATATCAAAGCTTATTCTTTTTATTATTATTTGTTCCTTATTAGACGGAACGAAAACATTCGATTAAAAAAAATCAAGCTTCCCGGAATATCTTCCATTTTTCGATTTTGCACAGTATCTACAGGGAGCGAGGTATGAAGTGTTACACCGCAAAATCCTTATATCTCGCTCATTTGTAAACATTTGAACTTGGA
>JANTBZ010051902.1:0-10250 GCA_024741255.1 Exechia fusca | reverse complement strand
GTGTTTTCGTGGAGTGAACATTTTGATTTTGTGGGAGGAAAAGATTTTGAAAAAAAACCACATAAGATAAGTACGTGATAAAGATAAACAATAACAAAACATATAATTATATGGAATTTTTCGAATTGTAACTTTTTTTATCCAAAGCTAGAGGTTGAATTGTTATTTGTGAAAAATAACATTTTAATTGTAATAATTCGAAAATAACCACTCACAAATTTTACACAGAAAAACGTCTCTCTAGAAAACCAATGTAATTACTATATCTTTGTTTTGTGAGATTCGGTTAACTATTCATATACATATATGGCAAATTTAAGCTTCTCAAAAAAATAGATAAAACTACAAAAAATAAGATTAAATTGACAAAACAAATTGATTTATCCTTCGATTTTTAAACATACGACAATTGATAGAATTGCAATTTTGTATTTCTTATGTGAAAAAGACTATATGTTTTGTACATTTAGTTAAGGACAATTTTTTCTACATTTTTCTGTTTGAATATTCATTTTGTGCGCTATAGTGTTTATAATATCATGAACATTTACAGAATTATGATCAATGAATCACACTATATTTTGCAAACAATTGTTTGAATTTCATCAACTATATTGGCGACAATTTACAAATAAAGCCGACTCAATTTATTGTTTACATAATTATGACACTAACTGTATATATTGGTGTGCGCAATCGCCCAGCGACGCCCAGCCAAGTATAAGTTAATTCCATTCACACCCACCTAAAATCAGGGCGAATCATGTGTGCGATAAGACGACGACGAGGAAGAAGGCGACAACTTACCAGTTGCAATACAGGGTGGTCACTTTACGACTAACTTTTTGAATCATCGATTTTTCCGACAAAGGCTGACTTAAGATGCAATTCGAGAGGGCCATCTCTCCGATTTACGATATAATTTTTTTGAACAAATCACAGTGAATGGTCTTGATACCATTCCAAAGTAAGCCGTGCATCATCTGTATTTAGCACTAAATGTGGATTTGCTGTACTCGATTGCAAATCTGGGCAAAACATTATCATGAATGATGTTGAATTTGAATGTTGTTCTAGGAATTAAAGGTTTTAATCCGCACTACATTTACTAAAGAGAAAAAAGTATTGCCACGAGGTAGCACAGGGCTGCCCAGTCGATATTTTATTGAGATAGGTTTTAAACAGAGGCCCGAATAGATTTTTCGTTCCGAACTTTCCATGTATCGACAAATTCCGCTATCCTACAAATACATATTTTATTAAATTGTTTCCGAAAAATTTCATGCTGATAAATCGCGTTTCAAAAATTAAGTCATTTTGAGAAAGTGAATATGCATTTCCGAAGCCTCGAATCAATGTCTTCTGGATGTCCTAACCAAGAAAAACAATTTAGTTGTAAAAACTTGTTACTAAACATCTGTATCCAAGGATTCATCTATGCTAATGTTTTCTGAAAGTTAGAGTTCAATAAGATCAACAATAACAGAGAAAAATGGGTAGTTATGTAGGGTAAAGTGGGGCAAGTTTTGCGAACAAGTTTGACTATCTTCCACGTCTGTGATTTTGAATCAATTTCGAAATGGTAAAATGCAATCGATAGTCCATTTATCTGGTTATATTTTTGCTGAAATTGCCCTGTACTGGGTATGTGCATCAAGTTATACTCCAAAAACCGAGAGCATGTTTTTTTGACGATTTGAAAATAGGGGGGTAAGTTTTGCCTCCAGTCGATTGTGTCCAAAACTAAAAAAATCTAAGTCGAAAAATAACATATAAGTGTCTTCTATGCTCATTCAAACGAACAAAACCGCTAAAAATCAAGAAATATCATCATGGCCTCTACAATCTGGTTTTGCATGTGTAATAAAGTGTGCAATTATCCATATGAATAATGGATATAAAACTACTCATGTATATTTCTCTGAAGTCTTTTTCATTGTATGAACATATGTTAATGACATTGTTTCCATAAAAGTATTATGGATACAACATAAAGAGGCCATGCAAAACTTGTCCCACCATGTATTGGTTAGAGAACAAAAACAAATTCGGGTTCACAGGTATATTTTGTTCTACATCAATCGATTGTGATTCCTACTGCATCAATTAGAAATTATTTGTAGTAGAAAACGCACCAAAAACACATGTAAGGCTATAACTTTTGTATTCAAGACCTCTTCCGTAACGGCATCTATATTGGTAGAAAGCGTCCTATGAAATGCGAGGCAAAACTTGCCCCACCTTACCCTACATGTGTGTGCGAACATAGAAGTCACGCAAGCCACACGAGCAGTGCTCGTCGTGTGATTGAAATCGAATATGCTTGCGCACATGTGCGCATAAGTGTGTCGGTGTATGAGCTCGCTTAGCATCGTGTTAAAAAGATTACATCGCGCATTTGAAACGCAATCCGAGTCGCAGTCTCAAATCATAAACCAACAATTATTCCGCAATGTTACCAGTATTCACTCAATTATGCATGCCATTTTCGGTCGTCAGGAACATATACCCTAATGGTTTCAATTTGAACATCACCACTTATGGTGTGGTGCGAGTATGCGTGCGAGTGTGATGTTTGCCAGAATAATATGCACGTATGCTGGAGTATATAGCGCATACGATAGAATAAGGTATGAACAAAAACACTCGACGAAGCGACGTCGCAGCTTGTTAGCACGGTCAGATCGGTACTACGACAGGCACTATCATACAATATCCCCATTCACATAATGTACGATACGTGTCACATACACACACTCACACACGCATACTCGCACACAACACACCCGTCAAACACACTTCACTTCCACACATATCCTGACACATCAAATGATATAATTTTAGGATAACGAGCTACAAATAAAAAAAATGTTGGTTGGTTCAAAATGCGCAGTATAATGATGACCGTGCTAACCTTCAATTGTAGATTAAGTGGTCCAAATTTCGAAATTCCAGGACCTTTGGAAAATGCCAAGCTACGGTTTTTATTAATTTGAACTGCTTACATGTATGCAGCACAAATGAAAATCGTACACAGCATTGATATGATTAATTTGCTTAGCGTACATGCAGGCCGTTACCAACAAAGACATTCATTTAATTACATATTTTGAGTAAGCGATTTGTGCAAAAATGGCACTGATTGGCTGACGCAGAAAAAAATAAAACTTCAACTAATTATGCACATGGTCAAATCGCGATGGAATGAAAATAATGTCGCCTATAAAAGGACGAATTTTCAAACACAGTCCATCGTTTAGTAACATATTTTATCGAGAATCATGATCACCATCTCAGTAATTGAGATATAATTCATTCGCATAGCGTACATGCAGGCAGTTAATAAAAACTGTAACTTGTCAGTTTCCGACGAACCTGGAATTTTGAAATTACAGTTGATTGATACAGTTCACCCGGACTAACCAGGACTGATAGCGGAACACGGTGTACTGTTCCTAGGTACGTACTTCTGGCTTGTATTTTAACGCCAGATGCCTGTGCCGGAGGGTATGTAGGACTGCTAGTCCTGTGATCCACGCACTGTCTCGGATTGTTCCTAGACTGAAAAGCGCGCTTTGGAAATATAGCTTCCAATCAATTGTTTCAAAAAAACAAATATTAATTCACTAAAACCACTGTGATTTGAAAAATTATAATCGAATTGTCATGAACTATGTCACTGAACACTGTCTCGGATTGTTCCTAGACTAAAAAGCGCGCTTTGGGAATATAGCTTCTAATCAATTGTTTCAAAAACCCAAATATTAATTCACTAAAACCACTGTGATTTGAAAAATTATAATCGAATTGTCATGAAATTAGGTAGGTACACATTTATAGATTTTAGTCTCATAAACCAATTTCGATACCGTCTTGGTAGTGTTAGGAGTATGTTATTCCGAAAACGAATCATCCAATGTGTTATTCTACGACGCTCGCGCTCTTTCGTGCAATGGTGTGTGTGTGTTGTGTACAAGTGTGCGAAGTGTGTACGTGTGTGCGTGTGGACTGACTTCCGCTTCCCCGATTCCCGACGCCGCCAGCGGCATCACCGCGACCAGTATACTGCAGACAGACAGACAGGCCAGATAGTGTTACCAATATGAACGCAATAATACTATACAGTGAGTCTGAGTTTGCGCAACGACCGCAAAACTTGCTCGATCTATATATCGAACCAGGACTATGAGAGATATGCGCTGCGGGGCTTGGTTGAGCGAAAGTACGCACTCCCCATCGAATAGACGCGCAATTTCACCCCATTTAGTCGAGTCATTCATCAGAGCGAGAAAGCGAGAGCAGCAAGAGTACTTTGAACTGCAAATTAGGGTGCGTCGACGTCGCTGGTGGCGAAAGTGCCACATGTATAGCCCGATATCAAATGACCCACATTCGGGCGAATATTATCTTGCCGTACAATAAACGCCGTGTGTGTCAAAAAGGGGTTTCGAGTTCGACACAGCGGTTCTCGTTGTGTGTTCTGTGTGCTGTGGAGATGAATCAACAACATAGCATCATCTAGCATCAACAGCAAGCGACGACGACGACCCCCCTGGTCCAGTTGACTTTTGTTTGTATCTCTTTCGCAGTGGACGAGTGTGTGGTTAGCAGGGCCGTATTATGGTTTCGCGGGGCCCTGGATAATGTTTATTTGGGGCCCCAACAATTTTGGACACGGAAAAAATTAATAATCCAGACGCTTATTTTGATTTTCTTCCTTGATTTTTTCGCCATAATTATTAAATTTTTCATGAAGATCATATAGTGCGACTACGGTGTGGGAGGTCCAGGGTACGAAAACCAGCTGAAGCCCATTCACATCGAATGGCTTTGATTGAGCTTTGAACTTTGGACATTCGGTAGGAGCTTCTCTCCCTTGCTTGATCATAGAACAGTGTAAGTTGAAGTAAAGAAAAATGGCACAACATCCTTCGGTACTAAAATTGTTCGCGGTCGCTTCTAACTGAGAAATTAACAGTTTTGAAATCAAATGAATCATAAGTAATCTGTCATTTGTTATTTTGTTAATAGTAATTAATGTTCCAATTTATTTTCATTCCAGAATCGAATAATTTGTTGATGCTGATATTCCTGCTACCGAATGATATCTACCACCCATACGATGGAATGAAAATACCAAAATTGAAAAGAGACAAGTTACGGCATTTAAACCAAACATGAAACATTGATGAAAAGTGAAATAAAACATTCCTCTTCATAAAAAAATCCGTGTTTAGTCTTCGTTTTAAATGCCGTCGTAACTTGTCAAAGAAGTGACTTCGAACTTAGAACGATACAGGTATTCTCAAATGATCATTACTAAAAATGTACTAAAATCATTGGTGGAAAATCCACAATGATTTCAAGTTTACAAGTTATTTCTTCGATCATTTAAATAGAAAAAAGTATGTTGAGTGAAAGTAATAAAATACTTTTTTAATAAAAAGTATTTTGAGTAAAATAGGTGTTTATCGGAAAAATTGGTGCGGAGCGTTTAGGGTTGTACATTGTACATCGCCACTCAAGGAAGCCACTACGGAACCGACTAGATATTTGAAAAGCCAATGGTTGAATTGAAGTTTATCATTTTAAATGTTATTATTACTCGTTCAATTGAAAGAGTTACGCTACAAAACGATTGTCCAGGTTATTTCTGGTCACTCTGTATAAATATCCGCATGTGCAAAACCTACAAAGTTTTCCGCAGTAACACAATTCAAGCGCCATTCAGTGCGCAATGCACTCACGAAATGATGGCCGGCGGGTCGGTCTGTCTGTCGGCCCTCCGTCGTCGGCGATGAGGTTGAAACCGTATGTTTGCGGTCAGTGCATCACTCACTCCGCTCCGCGAATGCGCCCACAGGGACCCGGTATCATTACGAACGAGATGCCAGCTAAATAGCGGAAAATGAATGCACCACACGGACTTCGAGCAGCACTTCACTTCAGCCATCGCCACCCACAAACCACCCATAACCACCCCTTCGGTAGCACATCGCACAAAAAGCGAGTACAAAATTAAATTATTATCAGTCTACTTATCGTGTGTGCGCCCGCTCTAAGTGCACACAATCTGCGTGTTGCAATTTGCCAAGTTCGCCGAGCACTGCCAAGCACTCAACGGCTCAGATGTTCGTTAGCACGCGCATTTCGGAGAATCGAATCTCCCGTCGAATGCAATTAGAGTCCGCCCCGCCGCCGCCGCTGAAAACACACAAATTTTCCATCCGTCTTTGGTACTCGCCCACCATTCGGCCATCCGGGCAAAATCGGATAGTTTGTTTTCGCGCGCGCGCACAAATCCAATCATCCGAGCGGCCAGGCAGAGCGACAGCGTCGCGAGAAAATCACTCGACCATTGAATTGAGTGACCCTTCCGTGCTACGTGCACGCGGTATTTTTGGTTTTCAACCGTCCCAGTCTAGTAGAATTTTTTCCCGGAGTTGCTTATTTGTCGAGCGAGTTCAGTCATCAGTGGCGTCCAACGGGCGCATTGATGCGATTCACCGCGACACCGCCAAACAGTGTGACTGCTGCTGCTGTTGCTGCTGTTTCTGTCGTGCCGAGCGCATGCCATCGTCGTCGTTACGCCGATAAACTTGTTAACGAAGTGAAACGCGCCGACGCGCGCCGAGCTCCAAGCTCACCAGAAGGAAGAGTGCATAATTGATCGAAGCAATCGAAGAGCGGAATACAGGGGTGAAACTTAAGACAAAATTTAAATATATCGAGTGAGCTACCTTGTTGTTGCTTGTTGTCGGAAAATGATCTAAGGTAGCATAACAAAGTTCCAGTGATTCATACTATATATGGGCTGTTGACAATCCAAACAATAATTGATGATTGTTTTTTCTACAGCCCTTATTCAGCTTAGGGGTGGAGGGGCATTATTGTGCACGGGGCAATCTAGGGCACCGAATGAAACCAGTTTTAGAAATTATAGTTCTGGAATGTAATGAACCTGATTTTTATCTACGAAAAATGTCTCTGTGTGCACATCGAACAATGTGTTTTTGGGTGCACCCGTTACGTATTATTTTTTTCAACTTTAACTGTTAGTGAAAATAGGTCATTTGTTTTAAAAAAAAATTGTGTTACTTATTATCAGAAACAGTTTAAATTACACTAGACAACAGCCCCATAAAGGGAGAGATCGTACCTAACTTTTCTGATAGTCTTCAGCATAATGATTTGTTTCATGGATTGATTTCCGACTTACAAGAGGAGGTCACGAGGAGGTCGTTACGGATCACAGTGAGCGTCTAGCTGGTGATTCTAGGTGCAATATAAAGCTACCCGTCTAAAAGGACTCTTGCCAATGCGCCCTGTGGCCGAAGATATGAGCAATTGAAGATTGTGTTTTTGTATGGAAATTCTGAAATACGACATCTACTACAAGCTGCAATTTTGTCATTGCTTAACTTGTATCTATAATTCTGCATCAACAGATTTTCGATCAGTGACAATCGTCATTCGATCATTCAATAACGTCAATGACACATTATCATCAGACACATGATGCCATACATAATGACAGTGATAGAAAATCTGTTGATGCAGAAATGTAGATACAAGCTGGGCAATGAAAAAAATTGTGCAACACTTTTGACATGAGGGTCTCTCTAAAAAGATGTAGCTTGTAGAAGATGTCGTATTTTAGAACTCCCATATAAGAACGCAATCTTCAATTGCTCATATTTCCGGCCACAGGGCGCATTAGCAAGAGTACTTTTAGACGGGTATCTTTTTTTGGCCCTAGAATCACCAGCTAGACGCTCACGTGCGTGACCTCCCCTTGTTAGAGAATTTTCAATTTCGGAAATGAGAAAATCGGTGTTTTGTTGTCATTTATAGTTATATCCCGATTTATAGCATACATGCAGGGGTAAAACGTATCAACAAAATATTGCCAGATGAATTGTCAACATGTTATGCCTTATGAAGATTCTTCTAAATATAGTTGTTGAGGCACGAATGACAGAAGAAACATGGACATTTTTTTTTTTGTTATTCGTTCGTGGGACAAGCAACCAACCAATTTATTAGCCTCCAAATTTCATACAATTTTGAAATTATTGACACTTTTGGAAATAAAAGTGAGTTTATTTTTCTCCTGTTTACTTTCTTTCTTAAATTTTTTCAAGATATTGCCAAAACATGCTCAAGTTTGAAAACTAATATAATTTTGTCATTTCGCAAAAGTTCTTTTTATCAACTTGAGCATATCTGAAAGAGAATATAGTCGAATATATAATTTTGCCTCGACTACTATATTTAGAAGAATCTTCATTAGGGATAACATGTTGATCATTCATCTGACAATATGTTAATAATACATATTACCCCTGCATGTATGCTATAAATCGAGATATAACTATAAACGTACACAAAACATTGATTTGGTCATATCCAAAATTGAAAATTTTCTAAGTCGGTAATCGATTCGTTCTAAGATTGCTGAAGGCTATCAGAAAAGTTAGGTGAGAGCTCTTTCTTTTGATTTTTTCCTGAAAATGTTGTTCAGTGTTATTCGCTTAGCATTCTCACCTCAAAGGATGTTAAAATTCGAAGGAGAAATGGCACGCTAGATTCGATGCCGTTTGTCTGACCATCAAAGGGAAGTCGCGCACGTGTCAAAAAAAAAACACAACATAGTAGGTCCAGAACATTGTATGACTTCTTGAAACAGGTTTATTTTGCAAGGACAAAATGCACTATAAATTGATGACGAATCGGTTCATTCATGTAGCTGAGAGCCCAGCTCGGACATGTTTGACTATCTCTGGAAGCCGCACATTGATTGCTACGAGCAACTACGTTCATTCCCTTCTCATAGGCGAGGCGAAGGCGTTATGCCACTTCCACTTCCACACCCACATGCCCCCTCCCAATCCAACCACCACGCCTGAAACACACGCCAGTCAGCCAGCCAGCCAACGCTAATGGTTAGAATTGTAAAAGTTTAAAATGAAATGTTGATTGTACGCATCATCATAATCATAAAAAAATTGCACCCGCGTGACAGCGCGGCACAAAACACAATAAGAGAGAGTACATGACGCGACGTCGGCGACAAACAAGAAAATGTGCGGCGCGTGTGAACCAAATCAAAACCGCCGACAAGACGAGACGACCTCTTGCCTGTGCTCCCGCTCACCCGCTTCTCTGGGGGGGGGTTTTGCGCGTATTTGCATGCTAAATATTGTGTATAAACATGATGACGGCCGCAACCGACGTCAATTCGCACTCGAGACAACGAGGCGGATGGGGATGGGGGCTCTCGTGTAGATTCTTGTACGGACTCGCTCGCTGTGCGCCTATAAATCATCGTCCTAATCAAGTTTGCGTCCGAGCTAACCAGAAAGAGTGCAGTTTTTTTTCGCACAGTTTTTTTTTCGTGTTGGTGATACAACTCGTGCACGTTTGCGGTTGCAGCGTGAACACGCAGCGAGTGCGATAGCAACAAATAACCGACATACGACCTACATATTTCCCCACAACACACACATCCGGATCGCATACACAAACGGCACACGTGTCATAATGTTCTATATAGAGGGAGTGTATGTCGTATCGGTCTTGCTATTATATACAGCGGCAAAATATATTATGACTTGTTCTCTGTGCATTCATACCCCTCCTCCTCTTCCTCCGCCTCTTCGCCTACCACTATTCACTTTATGCAAACTTCCTTCCCGTCCAAGCGTGTGCTCGGTTCTCGGTTTGGTTCGCATCGCATCTCTGTTGCTGTGATGTTTATGCGAACACATTCATGTACTGTGGAATATCTACGCCAGCTTGTGTGTGTGTGAGTATACAGTAGATGCCCCCTCAAATGCTAAATGTAAAACTAGATTAAAAATAGACACGAAATGATTTTGTATGTGATTTCGGTGTGTTAGCTTTGACAAATCATCTCCCATTA
The DNA here is from genome assembly GCA_024741255.1 of Exechia fusca. NCBI lineage: Eukaryota > Metazoa > Arthropoda > Insecta > Diptera > Mycetophilidae > Exechia > Exechia fusca. Next base: position 325 of record JANTBZ010051902.1, on the reverse strand, counting down.
ATGTGCTAGGAATCACAAACGCTCGATGAAAAAAAAACGAATGATGGGCTTCAAAGCAAAATTTAACTTAAACCCCGAATCTGTGTTTGTTTCACCGTTTATTTGAGCATTCACGAGGGAACCAAGGTTTATCTCTAACGCATACATAGGGGGCAAGTTTTGCCTGGCCTCTTAATGTTGCATCCACAAGACTTTTATGTAAAAACATCATGTATATACAATGTTTAGAATACAGTCCAATAATTTTTTCTGGAAAAGACCTCAGAGAGATATACATTTGTAGTGTTATATCCATTTTTCATATGGAAAATTTCTATCACAATTT
>JANTBZ010051891.1:0-10253 GCA_024741255.1 Exechia fusca | reverse complement strand
TTGCTCGAACGCGGTAATTTTCAATCGAGAATAAGTTCGTGATGCAAACTGATAAGGACCTATGTTTTGATGCCATTGATGTCGACGGTACACTGATACCCAAGCCTCCTGTATGCCAATTTTTATCAATTTCCATCAACGTAGTGCTTGGAAACGTCATTGGTTCGGATTGAATCATATTTTATCCAGTGGAGTAACTGTTTTATATTCAATGAAGTGAAATCAATCATGGCCCAACATATCCAAACACGTGAGACATTTTAAAATGGTTATTAGGAGTAAAACCTTGCATCCGCAGTTATTTTGTCTAACTTTGATGCTACATTGTCAAGAAACGGCTACATATTTCCATATTTCCATTCTGATTTTTTTGCAGCATCCGGATTATGTGTCTTCAAAACTTCGCATCTTTGGAAACGAGCCATGAATCAATCAAATTTTGACTTCATTTTAAGAAAGGGAGTAGTCGTTAGCGAGGCCGTAATCAGATGTAAGATGTCCCATTTCAGAGTTTCCTGGCATTGTTGAACATTGCTGGATAATGCCTGTTCTTGTCTTCCATTGAATTGTAGCAGCTCTAGTGATTGTGTCAAACTTGGTACATGATACTCCACACCTTACGGTTACAACGAAAAGTCCAAAAGGCTTTAGACTTCGAGATCACAAATTTGAAAGCGTTGAATCCACTCGCAAAAGGATCAAGAGGAACTGGGCCGAAAATGTGAGCATTCGATAAGCCTCAGCCGAACTGACTATCCAATTAAAGAAGAATAGCATGACGCAAATGACGAAAATTCGGCTTAAACACGGACATGTGAAATTCAGAATAATATGATGCAAAAAGATTCGGATCTACTATGTTTTGATGCTGATTATGACGACAGATACTCAAGCATACTGCATGACGATTTTGATTTATTTACTTTGATCATCCTAATAATTTATTTGTTCACGTTGCATAAAACCTACGGGTTTACGTGTTGAATATCCAACAATGAATACGTTCCAAAACGATCCAGTCTCATATTGGCTATGTGTACACTGGGGCTTGCAATCTGCGGATTGGTTTTGTGGCAAGTGATGTACATATTACACACACTATGAACCCATACGCACTTGACGACAAACATTTGCCCATCCATACACAAGCATACCAACAATCAAATGCTAATTCCGAACGCATCTGCGATGCATCGCAGCTACACTCCCATTCGAATTCGCGATTGGCCAGCATTCGCACACAAAATCGCCGCCCTCACGCACTCACCTGCGAGTCCTGGGAGTAATTCCGTTCCTGCAGTTGTGCGCTGCTATGCGGCGTTGAGGTCAACGAATTATCACAGTTGGACGTTGAGTTCTTGCGTCTCCGCTTGTTGTTGTTGCCCGGCGCTGCCGACGACGACGAACCCGTCAAAGTCGCCGTCGCTGCGGAGTTTTGTTGGCCGCTCTCGCGCAGCTGCAGCTGCTGCTGGTGATGCTGGAGCTGCTGCTGCAGATGGTGCTGGTGCTGATTGTGCTGGTGCTGGTGCTGGGCCAGATGATGGGAGTGCAGGTCGATCGGTGTGGTGGACAGTTCGCGCTCGCGCTCACGCTCACGCTCCTTGAACTCCTTCAAATCCAGAATGCCAGTCGCGTTGGGCTCGTCTCCTCGCTCGACGCTGCGCTCGCTGTTGGCTCCGGCTCCCGTTCCGGCTCCGCCGCCAATCTGCGCTGCACTGCTGGCGCTGCGGCGCTGTTCGCTGCGCCGGCCGTCGCCGTCACGGTCGACGGCTGCTGAGCGGGCGGCATCCAGATCGATGCGCTCCAGTTCGCGGTCGCGTTCGCGCTCGAGCAGTTCGCGTTCGTAGGACTTGATGGTGGGGTCTTGGGAGCGCTTCGAGTCGGGCGTGACGTCGGGTCGGTCTTGCTTGTCGGAGTTGGAGCGGTAGTTGATGTTGTTGTTGTCGGTGAGGCCGCGCACCTGAGCGAGAGCGAGAGGGAGTGAGTGAAGTTAAGTTAAAGATTGAGGTTTATGGGTCAGAAAAACTGCAAACTTTTTAAACCAGTAGTTTCTTTTACTGTGATAATTTGCAATGTTCTCTGAAATTCCAGGATCAAGAAACTATTCTCAACGTATCTGTCAAAAAGCTTCAATAGTTGCTAGAGAAGATATTCCGTTATTTCGAATCTATCGATAGATACAATTCTTCCAAAGATTGGGAATAACGATATTTCTTCTCCGCCCTCTATGGGTGACAATCGTGAATGTTATTATATTCTTAGTTAGTTTATGTTTCGCTCAACTTAATTCATGTTCAAGAATCAAGATTTAATTGACACCCGTTCTACATAAAAACACACAATCGTTCTCGGAAACTCACCTGCAGCTCCTCGGCGGTCTTGAGGAAGGTGGGCAGGCAGCTCTGGCCGACGTTCACCTCGCCCTTGTACATGAAGTCGAGCAGCGAACGCATCTCGGAGACTTTGACATCTTTGAGGTAAATGATCGGATGGGGATGGTTGTTCTGCATGAATATCGTTTCGAAGTACGGACTGCATGCGGACAGGATGGTCTGGTGGGCCTGCAAAATATAAAAAGGAAGACATTCGCGTTAGTGGACCGATTCTCGAGTCAAATTTAGTTGATTTGAATTCATTAACAATTCTATTCCTTTTTTCCACAGCCAACATTTTAAATATTGAAATTACCAACAGATTCTCGAGTCATCGTGCATTAATTCAAATTCATAAACTTCCTCCATAAGTATTTTTTAATTTATTTGTTCCATCATACCATCTGCGCCGTTCAGACCAAATTACATAGCGCTAATCAATTACAACCAACCAGTTCCGGCAATGCCGTTCCACCCGAACAAAAGTCACCTGCACATTCCACATGTCAACATTGTAAACCGAATAGCATGAGAGCAGTTCGGTAATGCGAGCATCGCTGCGAAATCGCTCTGCACAGAGCAAAACGGGATATACGAGATCGCTTATCGTCGATACGCAAGCGTCTATCGATTTGAACTTCGCGTGCGTTCGCAATGCAATTCAGTGCATCGCCAACGACCTGAAACAGCGACTTTACGCAGCACGCAGCATATATACTACCCTAGCTCATAAATCTGCATTTAATGTTGGAGCCTTTATTTTTGAAACAAAATCATTTCTATAACGATTTTCGTATTTTTTTTTTCGAAAGATGGGGAATCGTGCACAATGCAATCACCTTACATTCAAGTGTACGTTTATTGTTGTAGATTTAACATGTATAAAGTTATGGCTTTTATAAACCGCTGACGAAACACTAATTTTCTGTATGAAGAGTGAAATAAAATATTTCTCCCGGTACCAATTGCTCGTGTTTCAGGTTTGGTTAAGGTATCATAACTTTTCTATGGATTTATTTAGAACAATGAGCGAGAACTCGAATGAAATGTAATAGAATTGTGCACAAGTCCTCAACATTAGAAGAAATGTACTAGAACCGTTGTGGTTTCAGGGATATGAGTAAAGGCTCTAACATCAGAGGAGGTTGAGACTTAACTCGAACATGTTTTCTCAACAAAACTGCATCATTACAAATCTTGTGCCAGTGTCCCTTCTCCTATGAACCGACATGTTACATGTTTCAAATTAATGAACTACACTAGTATATGCTCCAGCCTCCAGCATACCTATTCGTCTTCGGCAATGCTCGCTTGCGTGCAGCATCGAGCGCTTGCACTCGAGCGAATAAATTATTACGAAACGGTTTCGCGCGGTGACGCGACTGCCGTGGCGGCGGCATCTGGGCAGTGACGCCGCCGCCGCCGGCAGCTCACCGTGACAACACGACGATAATTACGACGGCCAGGCGATCGGCGAACGAGATCGCTCGAGAGCGAACGCGCGCGCACGCCAAAGCGAATCGCGTTTTAATGCTGCTTCGCGAGCACTGTCGGAGTCGGAGTTATGCTGCGCGTGCTGCGCGCACCTACTGTGGGTGACCTTGACGTTGCAAATAACGCACAATCGTACACACGCGAATTGCGCGAGTTGCTAATGCTTTGCTGTGTGATGTGTGGCGAGCGCGATTTGTGCGAGGCGCATACGTTCGGACGACTAATGCTTGACCTTAAAGGCTCTGTCACCGCTCGCCGCTCGCGACAGTCAGCAACGACTGACGTAAACGATATGGATATGGCTCGAACATGTCTCGCTTCGCCGGTGTGTGTGTGTGTGCGTGTGTGTAAATTTGTACGAATATTAGGAGGTGTGTTCGAAAAGATGGAATATAATTGAGCATTATTCACGTTGATGTTAGGAGTTCGAATGCAACATAGACGATTTTAATGCACAAGGATCGAGGTGGTGATGTGTGTAATTTTAATATGCTCAAAGCGGCTCAAAGTATGACGAATAAAGAGGAAGAGGAATGATGAGAGGAAAGATATTAATGGTCGAGCGACACTAGATCATGGAGGCAATTCAAATATGCTCAACGTAAAATAATTATTCAAATGTGAAAACAACATATGACTTTGTTAGCTCACTACTCATCATACCATATTCGATTACGGTATTCTTTTTGAACGCACCTCAGCCGGCCAGAGTGAGCAAACGATTTATGATCGGCGATTTGTTAGCTGCCGTAAATAAATATGGGACAGTAATATGACTACTCGTAAATATGCGCGCGATCGCCACCGTCGTCACCGCCACCGATTTGCTCGACTCTGCGCGCTCTCGATTTTACGATGGCGTGCGGCTGGCGTCTCAAATGGCATATGCATTAAATGTGATTGAATTTATTGGCCGAACGCACGCAAGTCGCGCACGACGCATGAAAAGAACCCTGGGTGACCGGACCAGAGCAGCAAGGCGTGTACTTCATTTTGTTTGTAGACTATTTCTCATTAGACCTTGTGTCGTTTGGGTAGATCAATTACATGGTCGGCGGTTATGGTTCGTTTATATTTCATTTTCTCTTGCTGATGTGCGCTCATGTTCAGTAGAATAATTACATAGAAAGGGCGTTCGAAAGCGCCTCTTCATCGCTTTCATGCACCCAGCCAATCTAACAAATAAGTCTTGACCGAAGGCACAATTAAGTCCGAAATTATGCGTTATTATCGCACGTGCATAGATGTTTCCCTTTACATATTTTCAATTGAATGTAATATACTCTCAATAAACATGAGTAGGTATTTGGACTATTTATACTAAAAACGTTAGGACCTGATAAATTGAAGGTACTGGCTAATTTCTAACAGCTTTGGTAATGAATGGATTGAACATAATTTTAATTTGCAGCCTCAAACAGTTGAAGATCCACAAATTGCATTCATGAAACATAGCAAATTTGTTCGGGTCACACTTTTTTCTAACATACGTTCCACATCATATGTTTATGTTGCTTACCTTGATCAATTTGCCGTCGCACGCCAGCGTCACATCGCACAGCGCCTCGCGGTGCAGCAGCGACGTCAGCACCCCGGTCAGGTTCGTCGGATGGTTGTTCCAGCGCAGGCAGTACTGCTGGTCCATGGCGCCCGGGAACCTACGCAACAAACAAATTATACAATTAATTATTTTGTCAAATTGGATTACGCGCCGAGCTCACACGACTTTCGGGAGGCGGAGTTAACAGAGAATGCGCCCTGAGCGTGTCGAAATTAACTAACGAGTATTCGGCGTCGTCATCGCCACACGTCGCCGCCCCGAATCGAGGCATTTGTGTGTATGCATGCTCGTGCTTTGTGGCACACACAACATCATGTGGGAATGTTGCCAAAAAACCGTGAGTAAACGTGCGCTAGTTTTTGCACACGCTTACGTCGTTGGGTGTGCATATTATGCGATTCTCGTCAACGAACGAGCATATTGTGAATGAACACGCACGCACATACACACTTGCCGTTGCACATGTGCGCACGTCGCTCTCAGGGCAGCGTGCGCGTGCGCGTAGGGCAGCATCGTGTGTATTGTTGGCTGCACTTGCACCTCAATGACTCGCCGTGTGAGTGCAGCCAACCACTCGCACTCTTTACTGACTGACTGACTGGCACTGCGCGGCGCTTTGGCGCTAAAAGTAGCACATTGAGTACACACATACACACACGACACGCATGCACACACGTACAACACGCAATAATAATTAATGGCAGCGGCGGCGGCGGCTGTGGCGGCTCCACGTGTGTGCCTCAATGGTTCATTCAAACCGACGCAAGTGAAATTACACTATTCATAAATACATGCGTACTAATATGCACACGAATCGTGCGAGAATACTTGAGGCTCTGTGTATGGGTGTGTGTGTTCACGCATGTCCGCGCACGCCTGTGCCTGCGAACGCAGTAATTAAAAGGCCGCGAACCTCGGTACACGAGTGCGCATGTGCATGCGCACACGATATAATGATTTATGTTCGCGCTTACATACAGAGTAACATGTATACTGCTTACAAACACTTACGACGTGCGCACGAAAGCGACTACAAATAATACGTGTGTGTGTGTGATCAACTTGTATCGTTTTGTAAGCCCCAGCCAGCAGCATCGCGCTCACTTGACTCACTCCGAGTGTGTGGTTCAATAATAATTCTAGCCGTAAAAGTCGCGACATCAGGGTATGCTGCATGCTGCATTGGGTGCCCATATGCACGCAGACATGGGTATGTCATCGGCAGCAGCAGCAGGTAAATTACATCGTGTGACTCTTCGCTCATCGGACACACTTTGGCTCAACTCACACCATTTTCCCGCTGCCTGATGCGGCGAGTGCCGTGGCGCCCTGGCGGTGGGATGTTCCGCCCGACGAGCGGGTGCGCGGTAATTATCATCATGCCATATGTATCCATCTGCCAGAGAGTGTTGACGATGTGGCGGCCTGGCTATGCGATGCATATGCTGATGCCGATGCCGATGCCGATATTACATGGCCAACAAGCATGGCTAACAACGATGATCGCAGACAGGCGCAGGCAAGGCGATGCCAGCCACTCATACTCGCATACACACACTGACACACACTGACTGACTGACTGACTGAACAGGCCAGAGGTTCTCAATATGTTGGTCGTATGTCGAGAATGGTCTTATGCTCGAATCATAGAATTTGTACCGATAAGGGGTTGTCGTTGTCATGTTGTGTTTAAAAATCATGTTAGTCTCGATTATTATGTTTTAACATTGCTATATGCTTATCGATAACGTTGCATTTTTCGTCTGGTAGTCTCCCATGTTTATGTCTATCAATCGGCTCATAAAATCACTTCGTGGGCCGATTTTTCCTACAACGATTTTTCATGCTTAAAACCTATGAGACTCCTTGTCGATCATTTGCATTATGTTTTCTACGAACCTCATCATGATTTATTCCTAACTAATATCTGATTGAGAACCACTGCCCGTTCACACCGCACCGCTCAGCCGGAGCTCGGAGTGCATAATAATGTTCAGCTCGTTATAACAACACGCGCAGACACATCGTCGCACACGTCGTTACACGCCAATGTTTGTTGAGTTTTTTGCACCGTTCCGACCTGTCCGAACCAGCCGCGTACGTGTGTGTATAATTTTGTGGTAATGGTAATTTTGCAAATTTTCTCACGGTTTGACATTGAAACCATGCGCCATGCGCGCGCGTACGCCAGCGATGTGACTGACAGCGTGACGAGCTGGTGTGTGTGTGTGTGCTTCACAAAGCCGCATGCAGGAAATGTTCGTTCGTTTTTTCCGACTCTCGATCGATCGATTGGTAGGTATGATGCAGTTTTACTAGCAGCCTAATAGATATCATTAGGCCAGCATGAAATTGGCGCGCACATATCGGTACGGTTGAGGGAAAATCACAGATGCACATTTACATAACATGACATCATGCCCTTTAAAGATTCGCGAACATTTTTGCGATATTATTACTGCACGCGCACACATGCGCGCGAGACAGGCGCGAGAGCGCACGATCGCGCGCGTCTGACATTGTCAGTGTTGCGCTTACATACACACACACGACCAGCACTCAAGCACCAACAAGCGCCAGAGAACACGACCGACCCGACCGACCGCGCATATTGCGTCATCGGCGGCGATTTCTGCGGGCAAAATGTGAGCGGGTCGCGAACGTGTGTATTTGCATAAAAACATCCACATCTACCATATTACTACTGATACAGGGTAGCATTAAAAGCCTAGACAATATAGTAAACCTTCAACTACCCATTTATCTGTGATATTGCTGATCTAATTGGATTCGAACTAACGGCAAACTTGAACGATCGTCAATCGAATGAATTTTTGAGCGTGATTAAACCGCATGAAAGTTGCCGGAAACAATAATTAATTTATCATTATTACTATAGTACTGATTAATACCTTCAGTCCCTAGAACAACATTTCAACTCAGCATAATCCATGAGAATATTTGAATTCGAGTACAGCAAATAAATACACATTAACATACGTGATTAACGGCTTGCACCCATGCCTATCTTCCAGACCAAGACCAAGGACGCTGAAATTGTTGTATATTCAAGGCCCAATATTGAACTTTGGTACAGTCCAACAGAAAAATATCAACTAAAATTATTTGTGGTATAGAATCACTTTAGACAATTTCATGTTTGGATGATTTATCATTATGTCTAATTATTCAGTTACAAGTACCTTGACTAAGAAACTTAAATATGACTAATTGTGTAGTAATGAAGCTCCTTGACATGTTGGATCATATTCATGTTGATTTTGTTGAATAGTTTGTGATTTATTGAGCGCCAAAAACAAGCATGTAGTAAGGTCATGAAAACGATAAAATAGTTGGAAATAAATTGTTATTCAATTAGTTTTATGGCTTTTCATGAAAAAGACCTCCGAGGGCCCAAAATGGCATCACACATTGTTTAAATTTATTAGCGGTTTAGACATGATACATTTATCTGCCGCTTGGTAACAACAAAGTGCGGCGCTATTTTATGGTAACTTTTAGAAGAAGGACTTCCGCTCCTTTCGTGGGCCACTGACAACGGTAAGATTCCGCGTATAGATCTGAATATGATTGCTTTACTTACCACAAAAATATTCAGTTCATTTATGCAAGCCGGTCTCCAGATATCAAGTCTCATACAAATGATGCATGGTTTACTTCGAACCAGATTTAAGACCAATAATTGTGATTTGTCAATCAAAAGTTCAACTATATCGTAAATCGGAGATATGACTCTTACGAATTGCATCATTGGTTGTCTGAGAAGGTCAGCCTTTGTCGGAACAATTAATCGTTCTACGACCACCCTGTAGAGTAGAATGCACTCCACATGACTAAATATATTTATATCCAAACATGCACAAGTGTGCTGGTTGTATACACATTGTACTGCCCTGCGCGAGTGTGTAGGTTGATGTTCGTGTGTGTGTGTGTGCGCGTGTGTCCACGTAGCATGCGCGTGGAGCTGCTGCGGGCAATTCGGCGGCAGCAAGAAATCGTTCTTTGCTTGTTTGTTTTGTGTGCATGTTGGCACATTCTTGGTGGTGTGCGAAACTAAACCGGGTTTGGTGGTGCTAATATAATTCGATGGTGATCGTCGTCGTTAGCATATGTGTGCTGTGTGCTGCACATGTGTGCAAACTGTTGTTGGATCCGATCTGGCGGTTTTTGAATGCCATTCGCGCGATGCATAAAGGGTATGCGACGCGTCGCGTTCTTTCCGGATCGCGCGCGCACCGATTCAAGGTGAACCAGGTGGAGCGGCCGCCGCCGGCGGCGACGCTTCGCCAGCGATGTGATTGTATCGGTTTTATGGGTGCGAGATTGGCGAGGTTTTTTTTGCAGCGATTTGCCCAGCGAAAATATGCGAGAACGCGTGCGCGCGTTTGGCCAATAGGGACGGAGGCGGCGGATTGCGGATGAGATGATAATGCGGCGGCGGTGATGCGCGATGGCATTTGCATGGAATGCGTAAATGTCAGAGAGTATACATTCTAATTTGGCAGCGTCGCCGCGCGCATTCGATGACCGCTGATTTTGGGACGATGAGGCACGGACAGAAATATTTCCATGTCAAACGCGACATGGAATATTTTGGCGACGGCAACATAAATGTGCTTATCGCTCTGGAATGGTTTTCCGGACATTTTCGCACTGGAAAATTGCAACAGAGAGTCAGTTCAACATTGTTGATGGCCATTTTCTATGCGTACATTAGCATGTGCTCAATAGGACACATAACGCCAATTTTACAGCAACATAACAATGCCAGAGTGATGAAAGGTACTCTTTTCAGTTTTTTATTC
>JANTBZ010051880.1:0-10255 GCA_024741255.1 Exechia fusca | reverse complement strand
AGGGAACCATGACAAAACATTGCGGTTAACGATGTGCTGCATCTTGAAAACGTCCCAGCGGCTTGAATTATATTTTCGAACCTGATTTTCAAAACCGTAACAACAACAGCAACACCAGCTCAGGAATCAATAAAATAAAAAATATTTTCTGTCATTAGCTCTCTGTCTATCTTTATAGTTTCCTCCAACGAAATTAAATTAACCATGAATCATACACATCAACCGCTTCAATCGGGCCAACCATCTCACGCCATAACGCCATCGAATCAAGTTTGGCATTCCAACACACAGACATTGGGAACGGGGCTGGGCATTATTTCGGAGGCATAGAAATTACGCACACAATGTCGGCACGTATTCGATTCATCCATGCCGTTTTGTAGGCGGGGCGCCGCATCGGTCAGTGGCCATATTGTTGGCACTGCTGGCAATCAAAGGAAATGTGTTCCCAATTAATTGCTATAATTTGACCGACCCTACTGAAGCTACGCACAGCATAACAATATACGAACAATATATACGCTATTTGCTGTTTTATAGTTGTTCCTCGCGTAGGGGAATGCCGTTCAAGTTGGACGGTGGTTCAAAGGTTCAAACTGGGGTTTGGTTTGGATTTGTATGTGAACAAAATAGTTTTGTAGACGTAACATTGGAAGCAAACTTCTCACAAATTAACTTATTCAAAATTATGCTTCTGTGACGGTGACTGTGACCGTTTGAAGCTATCTTCATAGTCGGTGTTCAAAATATGTTTATCAGTGAGTCATTGCATTCCATTCACATAAGGTATCAATACGGCACCAATTCGGACATTTTCTCAATGAAATGAAAATGTGTATGAAATGAAAATATGTATGTAGATATCGTATGTATCGTAGATTCGCGCTGATTTTAATTCGGATATCAGAAATCATGAGCACAAGTTGAAACTATGCTCAACCAAAACATCATTCCCCCACTCGTATTCACTGTAGCATGCAAACGTTTGACGATGGCTCCACACAATGGACGCTATGTTGTAAAAACATACACGCAGATCCGTTTGCCAGATAGAACAATAATATGTTGCTGTTGCTACAGCAAAATAACTGCGCACCCCGAATTAATACTATGCGCGTCTATTATAAACTCTCGAAATAGGCCACACGCAAATCGCCGACACGGAAGCGTCAGTCCGACCGTGCGCGTCCGTCCGCACGCAAACCGCGCCATGTTCGCCGAAAACACATTCCAGCGAAACGTTTATTTAGTGCGTCCTCTCAGCAGTGGCGTAGCCAGGACTTTACACGGGGTGGGTGTTGGATAATATTAGTGGAAGCACTTTAAGAATAAGAATAAGAAAGGTATGCATTGTTCATAGACTTTTCAATCGTATTTACGACTTCAGTGAGTGAAACATTATGCGCCGAAATACAAAGTTTTCGATTTCAATTTCTAAATGTTGAACGGCTCACCGAATTTTTTCATCAAGCGACTGTATAAATGCTTTATTCACTGTAGTAGTTCCGCAACAGAAGTATTTTATTTCCTAATGTCAACGGGCGTATGAATTTGGCGCCAAAAGAGAAATGACGATTTCATCAAAATTGTCACGTGATCCTAATTCAAACTCCGACTTCTGACTCGAAGGGATTATAAACTAGATTTTGTCGTAAAACTCAACCCGAGCAAAACTCCGTCTGGTGTTGAAATAATAATCGGCGATTATGTCATCGGCGGCAAATGCTCCCACATTTTATTTGTATATATCAAAGAGATATTAGACAAAATATGCGCCCGAAGGATAAACAAAATGTTCCATTGGCCGATGGAGTCAACATTTCTCAAATATTAACAAATCGAAGGTTTAAGCTCTATCAGTATCTAGATTCATTCTATACAATTAAATTATGTTCATGATTTGGGCGGGTGTTTTACATCCGAAACACCGCCTCCCTGTTCACGCCACTGCTCCTCTTACAGCCGGCTCCGGCTCCCAATGGAATAACAAATAGAGTCTAGGCCAGCGTACGTGTGGCTTGCGCCGAAAGACGCGTTCGTGCCGAGGAGCGCTCGCGTATTGAATGGCAACCAGCAAGACCACAAGACACATTGCTGCACGTTCGCTCGCACGCACGCACGCACGTCCACCTATACAAATAAACACCGCACGACCGCACGCATTGGAAACATGCTCACGCATTAATAAAAAGCATCTCCGCACCCCGCCGATTCGGCCCGGCGCTCGACAGCTCGAATTGACCACGAAACACACTTTGCTATATTATCATGTCGGTGGGTCGTCCGCGGCGGTGTTGTTTTTGAGCCTGGCGTCACAGGTCTGACACGGACGCGGACTGAACTCGGCACGGGCTCGTGCGTGCGTGCGTGTCCGTCGAGCGTGCGTGCCCGGCGTGCCCGACACGCGAACATGCGAACACATTATACGAAGACAAAGACAAACACAAAAGCACTGACAGACCACCGGAGAACCAGCAGGGCGGAAAGGGTGGGAGCCACCTTGCGTGCCAGCGCGCGGAATCGAACACGATACTCGCCGCAGTCGTCACGTCCGTCCGTCCGTTCGTGCTTTGTGTGAGTCTCACTCTATGTGGACTCTATGGACTCTGCACGCTGCTGCTGATGTGTATACCAGATACGCAATAGTAGAATCGGGATTTTTTTGCTGATGTTGAAGTTGAAGTTTCCGACCTACAAGAACAATTGATGGAGCAATCGTACGGATGCACTCATCACATATGAACGCAAGATAAACGTCCTGACTTGAAAGCGAACCATATTGCAAGTCATTTGTAATGCAATTTTGTTAACTCTGCTTCGAAAAAGCGAGGAATAAGAATAAGGGATAAGATGGTGTAAATGTTGACCTTTTTTTAAAATAGTTATCGTTATTTAATAAAAGTCAACTATGCATCCTTTTGTCCTGTTGATAAACAATTTGGGCACTTGTTACGAATATTTTTGAGGGTCAACTTTAATCAGCCAAGACAACTTGTCATGAACCTGACGTTATTGCAATCTCTCGATGTCAGGTCCGAACTACGCATTCGTTACAAGATGACTTCCCATCCTTTAATCCCTAAGCTTATAGCAAGACGTGAAAATGTTCGGCATATTTCGAAGTATCAATTGCACATTACCCCGATGAGAAGTGTTGCATTTTTATCTTTCTAGAGACGAAAGTGTAAAACAGGGCGATTTTCATGTGTCCATCTTTGACGAGCGATCATCCGATCAAAAAACTATTGAGGATATTCTTCAAGCGGGCATCTTCAGTGTTCCAATTATATACAGTATCTTCTGATGCAATGCACTATACGAAGCAATATTCATCGAACTGAAGCTACTCATTTGTCAAGTAATAAACAACTTTTCTCTCAAAAATATGTAACTGTAAAAGAAAACGCTATCATGAAGTATTTCCATATTTAGATTTTTAGTAATAGATTAGTAATGTAGTAATGTATTCCATTAAAAAAATCCACAACCCATACAACCCGCTACTACCCGTAGGTTTTGACCTTCCTTTTATACTTTCCTTGTATTTGTACAGTAGCAGGGCTTCACAATTGGTTTCGGGTTTAAAGATGCCATGTGATTAGCATAGGGATCCAAAGAGTAACACTAGGCAACATTTAACATTTAACATCCTTCCTTTAGATCATCGCGAAAAAAACAACCTACACCCAAACCCGAGTCTCGTACCCGAGACCTTCCGCTCTACTACTGCACCACCCAGACGACGGAATTCATACGATACATAAGCAAACATGTCTATGTTTTAGGAAAAGGGAAGTCCTCGCGGTAGATTATAAATTATACCAAACACTAATTTGTGTATAGGATAATGTAATGCATCCAGGACTTCAAACCATTAAAATCATAACAACGATAAATAGGTAGATCTGTGAATACTGTCGGTCATGTCCGACTCCATCCCAATAAACCTGGTATTGTGTTTATTTGTGAACCTGTGCAATTTGCCAGCCAACGAAATTACACACGCAGAGACACTGCGCGGCTAGAGCCGCCACAACCGACTACGGCTATTGTTCAAGATTGACTTGGTTCTATGCCCATAGCATCGAAAACCGTCCCTCACTCACCTTGTCGCGGATGTCCTGGCGCATCTTTTCCCGCTCCTCCTCCATCTTGCGGTGCTTCTCTTTCCGTCGCTCCTCCGCCTCCCGGATGGCCTCCTGACGCTCTCGCTCCTCCTCCTCTGCCTTCTCCTTGTCGTCGCCATCGCCGCCCTCATCGCCACCGCCTACAGCGCCTAAGCACAGAGAGAGAGGAACACAGAAGAAACGAAAACGTCCCGATTAAAAGGATGCCCGCGTGTATATTGTCGTTGTCGTGATACATTTCATTTGCACGCATATTGAAGAGGAGATCTCCCCAGAGGCAGGCCGCAATTCCAACCGCAAGCGGATGGATTACGCACTGCGATAAAATTACAAATTGCGGCAGAGCGCCAGACGCCGCATCCCTCCGCGGGGATTCCGTAAAAACGTCATTCTGTCTGCGTCTTTGCCTTTGTCATAATGGCAATTGCTTGCCAATTAGGCGGCTGGCTGATGAACAAACACATTTATTTCGAGTGCCCGAGAGACGAAGACGAAGAGAGAAAGAACGAAGAAGACGGTATAAAGTGATGACTTTCTTGCTAGAGTCGAAGAACAATAGACAGATCTGGCTTACTCACTTACAAGGGACAAGTACGTAACGTATTGAACCATTCAAAGAGTGTTTTTAGGGGGTGATACTAGAGGTATGCAATGAAGATAATACGCGTGTCTAGACTCCAACCAATGGACCCTATTGCGAAAGACAACTCGATTTTAAACTGCTAATTTATTTTGGAAATCTTGATTATTCCCTTAGTCCAACCCCTGAAAGCAGCCTTTCAATTCGTGCGATCTACTACGCTCTCTTCCCTTCTCAGTCGAAGCCAGACCCCATCCCGAGTGCAATGCCAATTTATCAGTCGGTGGAATTCTGCACGCATGTCTGGTGTCTGCTCATGTCTTCTGTCACATAATACAGAGGAACGCATCAATCAGTTTCAACTACTGTATGGCAAGGCATTAGTAGATAAACCGCACCACACACACATTACACGACGACATCACATGGATCGTAGCTAATTCGATGCCATCCGATGCACATTACCATTGAACCGAGGAGCAGTAGCAGCATCATTCGTCATTCCACCTGACTGTGTGCTGAGTTATGTGTGCGTACATGTCTGGCTATATCTGGTTTGCTGGTCGCTTGACGCCATTCACATCATGCTACCACCCAACCAACCGGGAATCTGCCAATTAGATACTCGACGTTGCCCGTCCGCAATGCCGCAAATATCCGATCAAAGTGCTTGCGTGTCCGCTAGCTGCGTGTTATCTTTGTCGTCAATTATGTTGCACTGGCTGGACTGACTCGTCAGCTTGGTCAGCCCGAATCGGGTACAATGTATGAAATCGGTCTTTGAATATATATATGTACCATGTATGTATGTCCGATGCTCGTGTGTTCAAGGATTGGTATTTAAACTCTATCTCTCTATCCGAAATATATTCTAGAAATATATATGCTGATTTTCTACATTCACTCGCTCGGCAACATGGTCTCGAACAAAGACATTCGAGTTGATTCAGATCCTATGAAAAATAACTGCTTCATTCACTCCACACTTCTCTGTGTCCGCATATTTCTATGCTCGATATGGTGTAGTGCTTTTGGTCGGTATATGCAGATGGTCTGTGTGTCATGTGACGATGGTATATTTACACACGGTGCATACACGATTGCACACACGAGGGGTATAGGGATAGATTCTTTGTGTGTGCCAAACGCACAGCTCTAGCATCGAAATACAGAGTTATCGATCCGCACGTTTATTATTAGATGTAAACTAGAACATACACTTGCAAGGCGACCGACCACACTATCAACATGTGCAGAGGAATATCATCGACGTTGCGAAAATAGCCGGCTAAATATACTGCATGAATAAAACACAACACACACGGTGTTAGCATGTCTGCGGGCGGGTATCAACGATATAGGATCCAAAGCGATTAAAATTAAACTCGAACATCGGATATGAACTCGTTATGAACACGCCGAGAGTGCCCTAGTTCAGTCGGGATAAAGTTATGTTGCTCGTCGATGATGCTGATATTTTACAAACTTAACGTAACATTGTTCCTCCAACATCGCATCGCATAATTCTTCGGAAATATATTAATCCTTCAGACACAATCATCAATTAATTAATTCATTCATCAGAACAGAACTACCAATAAGCACGCTACATTATTCAATTTCTTGCCAATGTGAGTGTTGAAGCGTACATTCTTGTGGTATCCTTTCCTGGAAATGTCTTTATCGTTGAATTCATACGAAATTCATAGCTTGCAATATTGCCTTTCGTTCGTGAATCTATAACACAGGCATCACAGACAATAGCCGGATTTCGGTGCAAATACCCCAACGGCTATGTCTATGTCATATTCATCTCAATTACAAAATTGGAAAGCCGGCGCTGCGATGCGAAGCTAACGCACAACAAACAACGACCTGCTGACTACTTGACTAGTTCTCAAGATAGCATACTATGTTGTGAATGCAAGTTGTAGCCGAGTAACTCGACAGAAGCATATAGTTTCACGAAAGGCACACATTTCATTAAAATGTCCTCAGTCAGATGCGCAGACGCGAGAGCAAACACACAGATTATATGAGAGCGCGTTACGTAACAATTGTGTGTGTTGAAGCGTGTGCATGCTTGAAGTTATTCCTCGAAATGTTGAAGCTCACTCGAAGCTGGGATGGGTGCACAGATTCACAGACTGTGAAAGGATAGTCTTCGGAGATTAGTTAAAATAACTTGAAGAATAATTATATTCTTTATTCGTTATGTCTGCGTGTTATTGGAAGTGGAAGTAGAGTTCCTTTTAACGTTGAATGTCTATTCAGACTATTCTGGCATGAAACGCTTCGGAGATAATTGAGATAATTTCAACATTCGAAAGAGATTACTCATTCTGAATATAAATACTATTAAGATTGTCATTAGGATAATTTAGAATAGCTACTATTTAAATTCCTTTTTCATGAAAATAATGTTGTTTCAAATGTTTCTGTTACTCTGTAACGACTACAGAATCACGAATATTGTTATGCAAACAACACATGCACGCACATAACATACAGAGTATCTGCTCGCGCTAAGACGCTTCGAATCACGGCTCCAACTCCACTCACAGTCAGTCTCAGCTCCTCAGTGCGCTTCGCAGTCAGTCTCAGCGCAGCCAAATCGAGTGTTCGTCAAGTATTACGCAAGCACTTTGCGTGCGACGCGTATGCGGCTTAACGAGAGTCGTCGGGCTTCGTTGGTGCCAAATTGTTTGCTTCCCTCTAGTTTGAAGGGATACAAGGTCGGAACATATATTGTTTATGCTTCACGAATATTCTATTGTTTGATTTATTTGTGTTTCGAGTGTAAACACTCCGGCGAGCCGGAGCGTGAACGTGTTGTTTCGACGTTCTTGCTGTCAAGGATGGGCGCAGCAGCACCAGTTCATAGTGCGTGTCTACGCACTCAAGACGACGCGCACCCGACGAGAGTTTCGGGCCCGGCGTCTTCCAAAGTTCCTCAACGTAATACATAATATGCACGCACGCGTCTACTTTGCCTGCTCAGCCGGCGAGCCATGCGAGCATATGCGATGATGTTTGTGCGAAACAGCCGAAAACAACCTTCTCGCATGACAGATACAATAGAGAAACGTGGGGTCAGACCAGTATGGGAATGAAGGGAGTATATGCCCCATTGAAGCGGTGGAACAGAGCGTTTGTGTTCCAAAATTAGCAGACAATCGGTTGAAGAAATATCTACACTAATTGTTGTCAGAAGTCAAAAGCTCTGATTACATTGGTTACATTTTCGCTTCAGACATAGCTGTAATTTTGACAGTTTCCTAACGCCTGTCACACAGTTTCAACAATGTTTTCTCTGTGAAGTGAACCTCTAAATCATCGACGAAGTACTGGAGGCGCTGCTATCGTTTTTTGGGTGATCTGTCATGGCACTCTGTTCGACAATCATATCTGTCAGACCCATACAAAACAGACGCACACCGACTCAAACACTCACCCAACTCCTTAGTCAGAGAGACAACAACAACACGAAAACAGTGCTCCATTAGTTAATATATACTACGTGAAATCATCGCAAATAATTCGTAGTTAAGTTGATTTCTGTGGAGAATTGAATTGATATCCCGAAAGAGTTGGATATCATGCCTTCGCTTCGTCGAAATTACCTTCCAAAAAAACCAACGGTAGGCATAAAATAAGCAAGAGTATGTCTTGCTTATTATAATAAGCCAGAAATCTATGCCGATTTGTCCCCGTGTTACTCTTACTTTGCTAGCTATACTACGTCGTGTCGACGAGTCGTCCCATAACTGTCACTAATATGGGTGTAAAAGGATTAGGGAGGTGCGCCCGAAGACGGAACCGCGCACCCGAACCGCCTATTGACTTGGCGAGCTGTTTGTTGGGAGAGGGAGTGCTAGTGCTATATAAACACGCACATGCGTCGTATTACAATTAAGCTGTGATTGTGCGAAAATTCGCGAGACGCAAAGACGCGGTCGGAGTCGGATCCGTCGTCGTCGTCGTCGAACTTTGGCGCCCATCTGCCGACACGTGTCACGTCATCGTCGTCGAGTGTACTCGCATGCGAAGGTGTTATTTCCACCCTGTCATTTCGGTCGAGACGAGAGTAGATAAACAACTTCATGTCGTGTGTGTACATAATTTGCTAAGCTTCCTTCGTCTTCACCTTCGCCTCCGACGACTCTAATGACGAAATCATTGATCGAGTCGAGTCTCAACTATTTTGAGGTGAACCCGACGGCGGCGGCTGTTCAAAAGTGTTGACGAGCTTCCACGCGAGTTTCCACGCGCGCCACTAATGACGTGTGCGGGCCAAGTTGATACATTATAAATATATCGCAGCGCCACAACACGTGCACCGAATCCGACGAATCCACTCATGGTCGTCGCATGCGCATGGTCTATCATATACCGGAGGGGTATCCGTTTTTTATTTTCCTAACTCCACTCTCTCTCTCTCTCTGCGGGCTCAGACGCGAGCGCCTTCAGAGTTCGTGTGCATTATTCAGACCCGCATATCGCAAGCAATCCAGGCGCTCAAATGGCTTGAAAAATACAGCAGTTCCGCCGAATGACCTCTGACGCCGCAGCCGCCGCCGTGGAGTCGCGTCGTCAATGCCCACGAGTGTGTGTGCGAGTGTGTGTGTGTGATGGCTCGTGGCTCGTGACCTTCGCCTGCGACTCTTCATAGGATAGAACTACGCTGGCTGGCATTTGAACGAATGACTGTCGTCGTTTCACCATTTAAATTGCCGTGACATTTTTCAGAAAGCGCGGCGTGCGAACAAACATTGCAGCCGCAAGTCCGGTGTCGGTGCAGCTGGGCGCCGTTGTGGGGCAGACTGTGGCGAAATAGTCGACGGACAGTATTCAGAATTAAGGTTTTTTTTGTTGGCAGATTCATAATTTGTATTAATCGAAGTTCGTCAATTTTTGTCATAAGGCATAAGTTGTAGCCAAGTTGTCAGGAAGAATCACTCACCCCGAACTTCTTGTATTTACTTCCACAGGTTGCAATGAAATATGATTATTTACTAGCGGAAAAAATGTTAAGATATTTTTTTTACCCAAATTGGTTTGCTGTTTTTTCGAAGAGCTGGTCGTATCGGAGTCGGACCAAAAGCTACTTCAAGCTTGAGGTTTCTAGTTTCGAGATCTTGTGATAGCTTATTTCTAGATACAACGTGTATCGCACAATCGTCATGAATACAGTGAGTAGAAAAAATATTTATTTGATGCTGATGCAGTATTGTAGAGAAACGATAGGCGATGAAAAAAATATATCATCAGTTTGTCGTTAAGGCTTTCTCTACAAAGTTGTAACCATTAACAGCGCATGGAACTAATTTTATCCTTACACAAATTCAAATCAGTGTTACAAAATAACGGCTGGAGGGAATACTTTGAAACATTGTCGGCATTTCTTGAGTATGATGAACTTAAAAACGTAACGTAAAGGTTGATTTCCCCGAAACCGTCCAAAAGCCCGTTTTCCACTGTTTTTTCAAGTTTTGTGGGATGAGAAACTAATGTTCTTCAGACGAAATATCAACTTATCTTCATAGAC
>JANTBZ010051869.1:0-10256 GCA_024741255.1 Exechia fusca | reverse complement strand
CACACACACACACACACACACACACACACACACACACACACACACACACACACACACATACACACATACACACAATGCAAGCAGAAACAGTGCCGGCGCAGAAATAAAGAACACAACGTGGTTCATATTCGGTTGAAATAACAATAACTGGAATCTAATTGTGTGCACGTTTTGTATATCTACTATGGAATTACGTGAGACCTTTTCAAAATATGGTTGTATTATAACAACAGAATAATGTTCAGCCAACAACACTGCATCATTGCAACTTCTGATTTATTGAAAATTGAAATACAAAACGTGCACATTTATATGTTTCTGTTATAGTTAAACTCCATATGTCGAGTAATATTTTCGTATTTTGTATGACATACAGGCTGAAAATTCGTCGTTTTCTTCGCTTATTTTTTTATTTTTAGTTGGTTATTTGAAAACTGGACAGATCAATTTAATTCGAGATACCTAAGTTTATTACGTGTAATCAAAAATGTATGCTGCTCAAACAAGGTTTTCTCGAAGATATGTGCGAATCAAATAATAAAATTGATTAAATTTTTTTCAAACTATAAGGCCCTCACTTCGTGCTTACTCGGCTCTCCTTGTATGTTCGCCGCTTCTCGACCAACATGGATATGTTCGTATTCAAATATCCACCGAACGCCGAACGCGCACACACGCGCACGCTCACACACACACACACACACACACCCGGCAAAGTGATTCAATTTTACGGGGCACCCGTCTCCCCAATAAAAATCCATCGTTCATCGTCCGCCACCGCGGCCGCCGCCGCCGCCGTCTATGATGATCGTAAGCTCAAGCGAGTGAACGAACGAAGCGCGCTCGTTCGATCTCGCCCGATCGAGACCAGTCGCGAGCGCACGCTCGCACACACACACACTTGTGGCACAGCAGGACGCTTTTGTTAATTTAATACGCTGCAGGAGGTTCTTTGTGATTACCGCTAATCACCTGTTGGTCGCCCAGAAAATTATCACAACTGTGTGTGTGAGCGCGCGCGTCTGCCGCATATTTACACCACATTATACCCGCTGGCTGGCTGGCTGCAGGCGGACATTTGGCTCGCTGGCGACGACGCAGACGGGCGACGACGGGCGACGACAACGCGACGATGGCGCGATGATGATATTTTCTATAATTAGTCCACGCTCGAAATCGATGGGAATTAGTTCGAGAAATGATGTGTGGTGCGTTGATGTGGCGCTTCGCGTCGCGCCGACTCGACTCGAGGTGCGATACATGGTCTGAGAAGTAATGAGATAAACTATGAAGGACCAACATTTTTGATGAAAACGTTCTGTATTCTTCTACATAGTTTCCTTTTAGCCCGATATCCTTAATTCAGCGGTCCTGCAACATCACGATCACCTTCGAAATAAATAATACGCTTACCCTTGCAAAATGCTCTTTTTCTCGATTATGACTCTCTTAGTCGAATAGAACCTCTTTGCCTGAAGATATTTTTTAGAACGTTAAAATAAATATTAGTCGTTGAGGGTTAAATAAAAAAAAATGATAGGACGGTAATTCATTGCCTTCTTTGTTGATTTTGGTCTTCGTTTTCAGCTACTATTGTCTTTGTTGAATAACACGTTCTCCTCCTCATGTGTTTGGTCATTTCGGACTTCATATGGTAAGAATATAAAATATAATAGTTGTAATTGCATGGTTAGGTATTATTTCGTTTGAGGTGTCTGACCACTTCCGATTAAACTTTAACCCTACCGCGTTAGATCAGCCTTAAACACACCCCAAGTATTACCACGATTTTATCTTGTTGCAGTCAGTTCGCAAAGGTATTTTTATGCCCAAAACATATGCACGATAAGTCAACCATTTTTGTTTCAATCTTAAGAGTATCAACAATCTTGAACCACCGAGTTTATGATTTGGCGTCTATTGCTAACTTTGTCTCCAGTGCCAAAAATGTCGGTATGGAATTAACAACATGCTATTGTCATTGGTCCTATAGCGTTTGACAATAAAACCAATTATATCCAATGTAATGACAGCTCGGGTATACTATTTCGAATGGCTGGCTGAAAGATGACTATGATCATGAATACATTTTGTCTTCATCAAACACGTTGTTCCTTCATAGTTAGTCTCAAGACTAATCAGCTCATGTAGTGCTATAATTGCTGTCACTGATTAATTTGGCGTTCGGCGCTCGGCGCTGTGCGTAAACGATAATGACATGATCGTGGTGACCGTAGGCGTTGGTTGGCTGGTTGGTTGGTTGACTACGACGCTGATCGCTGCACCAGAGTGAAATCACCACACACACACTCTTGGTCAGTGTTAAACCGCACTCACCGCACATCATTAGAGCGAGCGCACACAGCAATCCAATCCAATTGATATAACAATACTCGCTCGACTCCGCCGTCGCGGATTTGTGGGCCAATTGATATTGTAATGTTTCTTTGCATTATAAATGTGCTATAATTGGATATTTACATTTGCCCATTACGCGCGCGCGCGGGCCGAGTGTGCGGGCGCCCCAGTCGCGGATCGGAACGGTTCGGGCTGTGGTGATGCTGCGTCGCTGAATTAACTAGAAACATGAGATGATGAGTTTGTAGGATGATACAGTAATAGTTCGACAATTTTTTTATCAGCTGCGTTGGAATTTCAGACTGCAGTCCACTCAGAAAGAAGTGTAGTGATGGTAGCATAATTCATCAATTGTCACATACCGAACGAGCAGTGGTTCTGTCATCCAATAGCAAATACCATTATATAATGAACTTCACTAACTGAACTCCACCCCCCTAACAACTAGTCAACTGTTCATTGGATTGATAACAGTTATTGACAGGTATCCTTTCAGAGAATTAATCATTTAGAGTAAGTGTCAATCGGACACTTTTCGTAAAAAACTCATTGAGGAGGTATTTTCCAACCGATTTTCTAATATGAGAATATGTTAGTTATTCAATTTCCGTCCCCACATTTTGTCAATGCAACGTTTTTATGTTTGATCAAACGATACTCGGCTATGAACGAACAAACTCAAGTATGTTTGTACGTCGTTTCAAAATGTGTACCTCCTCAATCGGAGACTTGCATGAATAGAGAGAATGCGTAACACAATATTTGACATATTTCAAGGAATTACAATTTTGTTAACTACGTAAATGTTCGGTCTTCAAATAAGTTGAACATCTTGTGTAGCAAACAATCTTCGGAAGATATCATGATCTCTGCTATGCTCAAATTAATCTGTCGAATTCAGTAGTAAATTCAGTAATGTGTGTCGAATGTATGAAGTTTAGAAACTAATGTATGAAGTTTAGAAACTAACATTCAGAATAATCTAACAATATATGCGTGTTTGGCATAATATTTCCCTACAGATTAAGATGACATATATTTCCCTCATTTTATTTCAGCCCTGTTATGCCGTCTCGAAAATCTGAAAATATGATTAACAATGCTGTTGTCATGCGAAAATCGACGATATTAACCTATGTTCCAAAGATCATCAAATCTTAATAGAGTTTCCGATTGAAGGGGCATCTACTCAACAGTCTTTGCAGCGCCACTAGTAGGCCATCCTACATACTCATCACCCCGGGTATCGTTATATGATGTGCTACAGTTCAATCATTTCACAATTTCAATATGGCACGTCTCTCTCGCTGGAGATGGAATTGCGGATTGCCGAGCCGACGAGTGTGGTTGGCATAATATATTTATGATCGATGCGCTCGGCGTAATCTGCTCACATCCTGCGTGCACGTCTGGCCTCCGGACGACTGGGCTCGCACAAAAAACGTGATCCTCATTATGGAGAATATTGCGCGCGCGTTGCCCTGGCCTCTCTAAATGATAGCTCATTATGGTTTAACGCGAAGGTGGAGTGTGCGTGTGCGTGTGTGTGTGATAATTCCGAAATGGCAAATTGCTGTGCGGTGCGATTCGCACGAATGCCCACGCAACCGTTATTGTCCGACGCCGATCGCCGACGGATGTTGTTACTGTTGATTTATCCAGACGTTCGAGTTTACGCATAGCATTGATACAATTGTACCCATAATAATAATTTATAATGTAATTCACACAATTGTTTGTTGTTTGTATACCTAATCCACTTTGACGACCGGTCGATTAGTCCTCCAGCAACATTGGAATTTAACTTTCGTTAGTCTGGAAGAGACATTTATTTAATTCGTGACAAAGATATATCGTTTTTCCGGTTGGAAAGCGTGTTCAAATTCCAGGCATATAATCAAACTAAACAACATGCGATAACAATACTAAATGCTCCGCAAAACGCAAAAATAAATGACCGAACCATTCTGGGTATTGTCACAAGTTGAATCGAAAGATGGTCAATATATGTAATTCAGCTTATACAGATGATTTGATCGAATGATTCGATGGAATCATTCAAAATATCCTCTAAATTTATCTTCCGCTCGTGTTCTTTCAATATCTAATTATGAATGTTGAAAAACTAATTTTACACGTTACCATCGACAATAGCATGAAATTAGGCCAGTTGGTCTAGGGTCCAATGATGCCAAAATGATTGTTGATGTCGTAGGAACCCATTTGGTTCGAATTATTGTCATTCAGATAACAACAGAAGGTACATGATCGCACGAAGAACTCGGAACACTCATTCAAGAGAAAAACACTAACTTCATGGTACATATACTTCGATCGTGCAGCGCAAAGTACGTTATTCGCAATTCGATGAGCCATAACAAAATGGATCGTGCTAAAAATTCACGTTTTATTGTTTACAAATGAGCTAGATATAACGATTTTCCGGAGTAACACTTCATACATCAATCTTTGTAGTTTGTTTCTTAATCGAGAATATTAAATTGTATTCGTACCGGTTCGATTTATTCACCTGATCATTAACACGTCTTGAAGTAAGGCGGATTGAACAAAACATTTGGAAGAGTGCGGAACAAATGTCCATATTTTCATGATTTCTACTTGTTTCGTAATGAATCGGATGAGAACACATTGGGCTAGAATATCGAATTATTTTTTATATAACATTTATACTAACAAGAGTAAATTGAAAAAAAAAGTTATAATTGAATTGCAAATAACATCTGTTGAAAGATTCATCGATTTAATTCATGTGCCGTTGAAAATGGGTTAAACTAAAACACACTTTGTGATACAACGCGCAACGCCGGCAATTACGTCGCGCACACTGCGTCAATGTTATTCAATTAGCGGGATAATCGTCCAATTAGGTAGACACTCCGCGATTATTGGATTAAATAGAAATATCTCGTGCTCGTTGCGGCGGCTTTCTATAAGTGCCGCAATTAAAAGTGCATGCGCAATATGCCGCGAGGCATGCGGCACACAGAGAGTTTTAATTATGACACGCACGCGGAATTCACTCTGGACGTAGCGAATACAAGGTCGGAGCCAATTGTCGTCCGCAAAAATTCCCAGAGACAGCGATATGAATTTCATGCCATATACAACAAAAGGAATGCCACTTACGCGCGAGCGTGCGCGCCCATTTATTAAATCACACAAATCAGAATCGCACAGAATAAAAAACACCTGCATAGTACAGTATTCGGCGCACAATGACGACGCGGACGCCGCCGACGCGCCAGCGATCACATTTATATTCATATAAATTATTGGATTACCGTCAGCATGCGTCGCTTTTTGCTCGCGTGTGCGCTCGTGCTCGTGCTCTCTCGTGACGTTATGAATATGTATGGCAAGTATACGAGTTTGAGTCGAGTTTGAGTCGAGCCAGCGCAGCACTGTATCAGTTGCATTAAATCCGCGCCGCTCGGGCTCGGCTTGGCGGGTACGTGCGCCAATGTCGCCAATGTCGCGACAAAGCGCACACAGTTCGGTCGTTATTATTACTGCACATTCAACCAGTAGCGGATCCAGGACCTGGCGAGCGGGATATAGACGAAAGTCCGAACGAAATGTACTTGAAAAGGCTACATAAATTTAAATGGAACTAACAAATAATTCAGAGCATTGTTCCAGTAAGTCATTAAAAGCAATCACATGATTAAAATGATACAAAATAACTGCCTGAAACACGCCCTGAATATGAATTGACAAATTTAGATAACAAAATGAAGTGCAACGCTATATAGAAGGCGGTGCGATAAGATATTTCGAGTTGTCAAATAAAAATGTGAATGGCCTAGGAGTCAAACCTGCTTTCAAAATTATGGATATACGAAAATGTCCCTTCCACTAGTTCAATCCTAGATCCGCTACTGCATTCAACAACAGCAAGCGAGCGAGACGATCGCGGAGCGCATGCAGCAACCAGCAAAATGCGTTTATAATAAGGTTAACTTTTAATTCCCTCCTCTGCTTTATGGGCACGGATCACGGAGCGAGTGTTTCGTATAATTGTGTGCATTTGTTTTGCGCCGCCGCCGCTTGGCCGAGACTAATTCGCAGCGCATAGATAACAGCGCCAGAGATGCATGCATGCTGCGGGGTATTAATTTCCTGTGCCAATAACACTTAAATTTAATGCGCCTGAAGACCCGCGCGCGCTGAAGAAGAGAGTCGCGCGCAGCCGGTTCGGCATGTTCAGGGGATTAGCGCATGCGTGCTGGCGTGTATCTTTGTGTGTATACGTCATATTATTTAAAGATGTCGCGCACACTAATTTGAGCCAACTTAAATCAATACACACACCGCCTACACAAAGCTCGAGAGACGATATAACGAACACATAAAACATGCTGCGCAACATGCCGCGATTCAAACAGGTACAACATTACTAGAGTAGGATGCCCCTTCAATCGGACACTTTTCGTAAAACACCCGTTGAGGTGGTATTTTCATACCGATTTTCAAAAACTTAAATCATATTAGTTATCCAATTTCCCTTCTTATTTAATCGATGCAAAGTATGTATGTATAATCGAAAGGAACGATCAACCAAAAGCATGTTTTACGTCGTTTCAAAAAGTGTGTCCTAAATCGTACACTTTTTTCCGAGATCCTGTGTTACACAATATTGCAAATATTTCGAAAATATTAAATATTTTTAACAGGCTGGCTGGAAAATTCGTATCGTTTGATAGTAGGACACATATTTCTGATAACATTATTTGTCAATAATCAACATTGCTCCATTGAAGGACGATATACGAAATTTGACATCGATAGGACTTTTGGTTCGTTCGATATTTGAATTTGATTGAAGCAACTGTTGTTATTGCGAAGATAAGTATCGGGAGAAATAGAGAAGGATCAACATTTTTGATGAAGACAAAAGTTATTGATGATCACAGTCATCTTTCAGCCAATCCTATACTGTCATTAGTTTGGAGGATATTGACTTTGTTGTAACTCGCGGTTTGACATAACCTAACATATGATGAAGAAAGTATTTAAAGTCTTACTAAAGCACTGATTTGTGATATGTAGAAGGGCCGCTGGAGGCAAAGCATGTCTTGAGAAATTGTTATCTGGGGTCTGCCCTAGCCGACAATTAATTTGGCAATTGTGTAAACTATTCTGTACCTTCCATTTGGGCACCGAAGACGATGCGCGATGGCTAAATTGGTCAGTTCCTGACGAAAACATCAATAAGTCCACCAAATAATGTCGGAATTCGGAAAGGATGGATCCTAGTGATTACTATTCGCTGAGGTTATATACAAAAATATATACACACATCGTGCATATGTTTTAGGGCATAAAAAACATGTCTTTTCAGACTGCCAACTCCAGCTAGACGCTTACTGTGATACGATTGAACTATCTTTTCAAATAATGTGTGACAATGGCTGAAACATGACAGCACTCCGGAGTCCAATCGGCGGTTATCTATATGAGCAGCAGGATAGCTATGAAGCCTTTCCAAAATTAACGAAAACGTAGCAGTCGGATGGCGTCTATATTTTGAGCCTCAGAAAGAGTATCCGTCATCCGCTACATGAACAAAGAAAGACAATAATCCAAGATTTAAATGGATTTTTTGGGGCGCCTGAAGTTCAATATGGCCTAACTGAAGGCCATAGAAATGTTGTATGATCGTCATTTTCGGAGTATCGTCCTTCAATGGAACTATGCTGATTATTTTAAAAACATGTCATCAAAAATATGTGTTCAACTACCAAACGATACGAATTTTCCAGCTCTACTGTTAAGTTTAGTATGAATTCAGATTGTATCTAATAGTTGGTCAGATGTTATATAATAGTTAGTACTGTAAGAACCTGCGTATGTTGTTATAATAAAATCGGAACTTAATATAAACCCGAGAAACATGCTCTCAAACATAGTTTGCACAGTATGCCATATCTATCGGGTGACCTCCTCCTCCTCCTCCTCCTCCTGCTCCACCTCGCGCCACCCCAATATCTGGGCTCGATTTCAGCGTCACACATCTCTCTCACACAGACACAATCCACACGCACGCACGCACACAAATGCACACGCCCCAAAACGGGTGCCTGACGTCAGAGTTGTGCTCTTGTGCAGCCACCCACCACCAACATGCGTTTCGCCATGCGTTTTGACATGCGCAGTGCGGCGTAGCGAGAACACGCGGATGCTGCGTGGGATGGAGCGCGCGTGTCCTTCGCCCATCGGAATGCACTCGTCACATCATTCGCGCGAGCATCGCAATCAATACGAAGCCCGCATACCGAGAAATGCAATCAATAGTTGTTGAATGTCGCCCGGGAAAATCGTATGCATTATGCTCAGTGCATTCAGAGAGGTCATAGCTAGAAGACTGTGCTGCCTGTGTGAAATCGTGCCATATAGGACGAGTGGTCGATTAATCGTGCGGCAACTTTCGATTTCGGTAAGCATTCGAGAGGAGTCTACGTGGAACATGTACAAATATCTTTTAGTGTGGTTCTTTGTCCATGCATTGGACAACAAGTCGATTGTTAAGCTGTCCTAGTCTGGTCCTGTAGTCTAGCAGAACGGACTCGACTAGCGATGTATTGCATCCAACAAATCAACATAATTTACTTTCACTATCTCCGAATCGCACCAGGAACCCGCTCGCCTGGAATATCTCGAGCCGCAGCAGCTGGTGGACATCGGACAGGATCTGTGGCCGGTGCTGACGCGCTTGCGCATCGACATCGTGCGCTACGTGAACGAGTCGCGAAAGTAAGAGCGAAAGTGCGAAAGTAAGTGTTGACTACGCGCACTACGCCACGATATCTAGGTCATGTGATTTGCCACAGCCTTTTGCCTGGATTTTTCTGAAGCGTTTTGATCTTCTAATGACATTTGATCGTGGACGGTTTGAATCATTGCCGGCGTATGAATTGCGTTGTCATTTATTAAATATCTGTACGCTTGTGTCACGTAGAGAACACATCATATCCATGTTCGTTTTTTATTTTGAGTTTATTGTTGAGTGTAATGTTTTATATTCCATATCTAAGGACAACAATTATGCAATAAATGAGCCGATAATGCGCGTATGTGCCGAGTGTTCAACAAGGTATCAAACATGTTCGATTTAAACGTCCCAAGAAATGTTTTCGGAGTAGATTGACAGTTCGATACCGATCTGACTGCATGCAACATACACATATTCACTCGGATTTGATGGTAGCTTCCCAAACTTGAGCTCGAGAGTCTCACTATGGGGTATCTTTACTATTTGGATGGGGGCAAATTGGCTTCTTGTACGAAGTTTGTGGCTTGCAGCGCTTTGTTGACGAATCTGTTTAGTTTCTATTATTATGAGGGGTTTTATGGTTATGTTCTAGTCAGGAAAATTACGTTTGGTCAGGTGATGCGACGGATTTTGGATGATCTTGCTGTTAGGTCCTCTTTCATTTTGGTATACTCTCACACAAAAATCAATTGAGATACTAGCTGCGCAACCTCTGAATCGGGATTGTTTCATCGTATTCAAATGGCGATAACATGAACAGTTTTGGAGACATCTTC
This sequence comes from Exechia fusca, assembly GCA_024741255.1. NCBI lineage: Eukaryota > Metazoa > Arthropoda > Insecta > Diptera > Mycetophilidae > Exechia > Exechia fusca. Next base: position 329 of record JANTBZ010051869.1, on the reverse strand, counting down.
CTGAAATTGGTGTTCAACGTTAGCTACACATTTCTCCCGTATTTTTGTGAATTTATGGATCGTCCTTCTCCTTCCGCGTTGGAAAGCATACAACAACCCCTTTTCGACTCCTTAAAATAATTCAAAGTGTAGGCCTCGCCGATGTGTGTGTCCTATCGAGGAAAATGAAAGGTCGACAGAAAGCGCCATGGTCTGATGGTCCTATCACAAATACAGCATTGTCGATCGTCCACGTTGGAAATCGATATTGATATAAGTCTTAGCGATATTAATATTTTTCCCGGTCATATTTCTCAAAATAAATCCATTTTCGTTCTCCAGTAATCGTT
>JANTBZ010051858.1:0-10257 GCA_024741255.1 Exechia fusca | reverse complement strand
GTAGCCGTATCTTCACAATAAAGTCTCAAAGTTGGACAAAAAACGGCATGAGCAAGGTTATACACCTAATATATAAGCATGTTCCTCATCTTGGAAACATATATTTAGTAAATCTCAATTAAGCAGGGCCCCGCTTAGAATTAAGGTATATAAATTTAAATAATTACCGCTTGTGAGAAATAGCGAATTATATTTGTTCGGGAAAATCGCAAACAGATTCTTATCAAGCGACGCTTCGCACATTACGATTTTTACATCAAGTGTCTGTATTTCTAACATAATCGGGGCCATTTGTCTTCGATAACTTGCATTTTTTATTTTCAAGTGTGCTGGCCGTTAGTGGTTGAAACTACAATGAACTTTATGATAAATTACATAATTGATGCGGACAAATCAAGGAAGAAAAGAAATTTAAGCGTCTGGAGTATTATTTTTTTCATTGCTTAAAATTGTTGGGGCCCCAAATGAACATTATCCAGGGCCCTGCGAAACCATAAGACGGCCCTGATTTGCACCCCTCTCACTCTGCTGTAGAACATCGGAAATTAATAAATGAATGGGCAGTGCGAACGAAAATACAGGTTCCACTACTAATAAAACATTTTAATTATTTAATTGAATTATTTTAGCGCCATTTTATTGCCATTTATTTGAATAGACACATGTAGTTTTGAGAAGGAGGAGTAATAGTCTCTACGCCAATCACCCGTTTAAGGTTTTTTTGTATTGATAGAGAAATCAATTATTTATTTTTCCCAAAACAAAAAGTCGTCTTTTCATGTTCGGTATGAGGCTATAAATTAGCACTGAAGTGAGTTAAAACAATGTACATTCACTCGAATGAAAGAGAATGAAATTATTGATTAATTTAATAATATAAACACATATCTTGTATGTTTTATGAGTGCAATAATGGCTTCATATTCGAACGGAGAGGTCTTGCATAGAGCGTGGTTAGCAACAATTTTTTAATAATAATTTGTACTTATTCAATAGATTTATGTTCGTTTAACAAAACTGCATCATTGGAATTTTCAAATAATTATTTTAGCTACACAACTTGAAACAAGAAGATTTGCGTACATGGTTTAAACATTTAATTTATTGTCGTAGAACGGTGGCAGGTGCCAGACCGGTTACAAGAGTCTAGTCGCGCGAATACAAACACACACACGCAGACGATCGGTTGCGATTGTGAGCGCCCAGACGAGTCGAGCCGAAGATGCGCCGACGATAAGAGCCGAGCGGCGTTGAGTCGGTTGATTTGCACGATTAGATTGGCGGTCGTGTGTTCGGGTCGGTTCGTCTGTGGCTATTTTAGTGGCTGTGGTTAGTGCAGAGTGCAGAGTAGGTAGAATGCATCTAATTGATTCATGGGGAAGGTGTACAACATAACAACATAAGCTTCAAATATGTTGGGATTTTATAGAATTAATCAACATGCACAGTGTTCGCCTTGAACCCATCTCAACCGAAAATCGAACAGATTCGTTATTGAAAATGTCTCACAATCTGTCCTTGGCAGTTGGTTCTCCGAGAATGGGCTATTAGGTACAATTAATTATGTAAAACCCTATAGATTCGAGAATCTGTATGAATACAATTTACGATCATCAATCGGCAAAAAGTGTGATACACGATTGATTTCGTTATAAGAAATGACACAATCAATTGTAACTCATTATTTCTCAAACGATCTCTGATCTCACGCCATGACGTTCTTCCAATATTATATCATTTCGTAATCACATACAGCTTAGGTCGCGAGACTGGCTCATTAAATGTATGACGAGACATTCGACTTGCGCCGATACCATAAACGGAAGACACGATATTCTTTATTTAACTAAAATACACACCGAACATGTTCAGAATAATGTGTCCTCCATTTTCCCACACGAAGCATTGCCACCAACACGGCAAAAGATGAACACAATAAATCACATTCAAATCACTCTGTGAGAGACTAGTGTGAACTTCATGTGTATGTATTGTACGAAAATGGCAAACACACCAGACTCATTTAATTGTGAATAATAGCATCATATCAACATAATTAGTAAGGTGACGTCCCACAGCGAATGTTTAACCCCCGGAGTTAAACGAGGCGGAACATGTAATCCAACACCAACACACATCGACATCCAAGCACTCTCCATCAGTTTGTCTGTCTAATATGGACTACTGTTGGATTGCTATCGCAACAAATGCGTGATTGTGCTGAAACTTTGCTATGACCTTTGGCATGCGAACCGAGCCGAAGGTGGCAGGTTCTTGTACTGTGCCTGCCTGCCCAAACTGCTCTCTGTGATGTTAATTCAGTTGTTCATGATACTTTATGACGCGTTAAAGGTTAATGCTATCAGAACAGAAGCACACACTCACACAGTCACATACACGCAATCGAATATATTGCGCGCACCGAACAACGGAATTAACGCTGTCGTTTGATGTGATCATCTCGTATAATCTTCATTCACTCCATGCGATTAGCATCTTCATTAAATTAATTCTAGCGAGCAGACAGCAGACGTCGTCGTCGCAGCTTTAGTATGAATCGGGTTAAATCGTCGACTCACGACGAGTGGAATATCAGAGACTCGCGTCAACGGGGTTCGATTGTTGCATTCACAAGTTTTATTTCGGTTCAGCCATTCAGAAACCGACGAAAATGGAGCAAATTGCGGAAAATGAGCATCGTAGAAAATTGTATGTGTGCGCTTTATACAGGTAGCAAAGTGTAGCAAAATTTCAGTCGCAGTCGCCTCGCCTCTTCAGTAGTGTCCACCGTACAGACCGCCACCGTACAGGCCGCCACTGTGGTACGGGTATCCTGTGAACGAATAAAAAGTTAAATGTTTGCTAGACATTTCCTCTTCTCTTCTTGATTGCCTACCATATCCGTATCCATAGTACGACGGATAGTGGTACGATGAGTACGTGTACGACGGATAGTAGCTGCGGTATCCCGCCGAGTGACCGTATCCCGCATGCCCGTAGCCGCCACCGTAGTAGCCACTTCCGTAGCCCAGACCGCCGCCCAGACCGCCATAGTAGCCAACACCATACGAAGAAGCCGTATTCAGGTCGCTGGCCTCCAGATCGGCGGACTCAGCCGCAGCCACGGCCGCCGGTTTGGCCAGCAGCTGCGGAGCGGCCTTCGGTTCGGGCACCGCTGCTGCCATGCACATGGCCAGCAGGGCAAAGAAGACGATTCCCTGCGAAGCGATGACGAAGATGAAGAGGATTAGCACTGGTTGAACGTGTACAGTAGCGGATCTTGGATTGAGCTAGGGGGAGGCTAATATTGTATAATCATAATTTTGAAAGCAGGTGACATGACAATTCGTCGCCTTCTATATCGCGCCGATCTTCATTTTTTCAGGGCTTGTTTCAGACATATATTTGGTCCAATTCGAACTTATGGAGCCCTTTCAATTATATTTATTTCCGGACTACCGCGAAACTGAATTGATCCTTCGAACCGGTTGCAATATTTAGGGCGTCAAGGCTTATTTCGAAATAATAATATGGAGATTTCCCGCATAGTACACTACTTCTAGAGGGCTGTCAGGCTTCGATCAACCATCAGATGATGCTAGTTAACTTCTGCTTTATCGCTTGCCACTATGGTATTTTACAATCTACTATTCTTGGAAAGGGCTATGACTCAATGACCAATTTTTCATTCGGCTGAAGAGCTATAGTCCTCTAGTCTTGTCCTGGATCCGCTACTGAACGCGTATCCTATTCGCGTTGGTGAACTCACGAATTTGGTGATATCCATTGTGGTGAGGACTGGTTCTGTGTCGCACTTGATGCTGCTGCTGCTGCTGATGCTGCTAGTTAGGCACAATTTGTACTGTGCTATCGCTGTCGGCTGGCATGCCATTTATACTCGACGCAAAAAAATCGCGCACGCACTGCAGCAATTGTTTCGTCGTTCCGGCCTCACCGGCTCCAGCCTGGCCCAGCCCATGTGAACCGTTGCGTCCGTCGACAGCAATTGCACACGCACGCACACCCGCCGCACAATTGCACAGTGCTGGTAAGTGTTGGCACTAGCGCGCGTATCAATCATCATATCATTACTATCGGCCAAGCGCCAAGCTGCACGAGCCGACCTATGTACATCTCGCGAACAGTGCCTATGTTTGTGTCATATGGTCGTTAACATCTGGCATGTATGCCGAGAGAATTCGCCGATTCCGAACAATGGTGTATAGTGTATATGTTTTATTGAACGAAAGAGGCGTGCGGAGCTGGCTGGCTGAGGTTGCAGGTGGGTGGTACTTGATTTTGTCTGTGTTGTAGCTCGTAGCGTGCGTGCGAGATTACTTAATTTAACGTATACATGCGTACCGCATCGTTTTCGGAGCAGGTGTATTGTGTACATGGTCGTCGGAATGCTAATGTTTGTGTGTCTGTGTATTACTACCGCAGTTGGGTATTAGCGTGTGCGCTGACCCAAGCAACCAGGCCCACGAGAAAAACAATTTATACATTTATGAAATACACATCGTCTCAGGTATAGGCGCATTCCAGTGGCCATGGACTCCATTACATATGGCCAATATTTTTGCTGGGTACAATGACAAACTCAAAAGTGTCTTGTCGCACACACAAACGGAAATCGTCATCGAATATACGTAATTTACGACAATAAACCATTGAATCGGCGCGGACATCAATATTCCAAGATCAGCAGCCACAAATTACATTGAAATACTTACTCAGTGAGTTCAATGTGAATCCGATCCCATTCTGAAGGGTTATTCAATTGATTTATTCGCAGCCCAGTTTAATCTCCGAACAAAACATGAACTATGACGGATTTTCACACGCATCCCGGCGCGGCTCGTCGCTTAAGTCTTTCGTTTCAATGCGCACCTGCTGCTTGTCTTCCGTGTGCGCTGTTCCAAGCATCCTGTGAAGAATAGCAGGGCTTCATAATCGATTTCAGGTTTAAAGATGCCATGTGATTATCAAAGCGATCCAAAGAGTAACCCTAGGCAACATTTAACACCCTTCCTTTGGAGCATCGTGCGAAAAAAAACCTTCACCAAATACAGGGTCTCGAACCCGAATCGCTGCACCACTCAGACATCATTCCAGTGGCCATGGACTCCATTACATATGGCCAATAATGTTGCAGGGTACAATGACAAACACAAAACAGAAATCGTCATCGAAAATACGTAATTTACGACAATAAACCATTGAATCTGCGCGCACATCAAAATATTCCAAGATCACCCAGCCACAAATTACATTGAAATACAAACTCAGTGAGTTCAATGTGAATCGGATCCGATTCTGAAGGGTTATTCATTCGATTTATTCGCAGCGCAGTTTAATCTCCGAACAAAACATGAACTATGACGGTTTTTCACACGCATCCCGGCGAGGCTCGTCGCTTAAGTCTTTCGTTTCGATGCGCACCTGCGCGCTGCATGTCTTCCAATTAATACGACACACGTAATGTACAATAACACGTATGCGATTTGTTTGTTTTGTCAACAGTCAGTCAGCTGCGGCTGTCCCAGTTACGGCGCGTGAATTCCCACGACTGAACGTCGTGTGCCGCATGAACGAACGCATTTACATTTTACTCGTATTGTGCGCGAGTTTTGTGGCGCAGTGTGACGACGACGACGACGACGATGACGCGCTAATGCGAAGCAGTCACGTTTCTTGTGCGCGCGCGCTCGCTCGTTGTATGAATACCATATATATTGGTGTTCAGTAGTCATTTAGCTCTGCTATTGTGTGCTCGCGCCAACGTGTGCCAGAGATTTATGTTTAGGAAGCTGCTGGCAACTGTGCGCTAGAAGTTCGATTCGATATGATTTTCGCGCGCGCGTGCCACACCGGGCGATGTGATTTCTCTGCATTCAGCATTCGTCGGCCCGTTCGGTCCGTTGACCGTTGTTCGAGAAAACGGTACCCAGCGAAACGGAAAGTGCGATTTCTGGACCGTGCGCTGCGATCGACGTAATCATAATCGCGAGTGTGCGTGCTAATTGTGAATTCACTGCACGAGCGCTGCCGAAGAGATTCATTGCACTGTGTTTGCGGGTGATGAGCAAACGCGAACGCGTGTGAAAAGCGGAGGCGTGAATTTGAGTCCATAATAGCTATTGCCTCACACACGCGCTCGCTGAAGATGAGCACACCCGATTTACGAGCTACTGAACCACTATAAATCGACTGTAGACCGCAGTGCTTAATCATATCATTATTATTTATTAACGAACAACAAAACATCTCCAAAACATTCACACATCGTAAAACGTAAAACAACATTTAAATACTTATATGACTAAACAAATGCATCAGGTTTCCGGCTAGTCTGCGCGCTCATCTCCGCTCCACTCCGCTCATTTTTTCACTTTACTATAATTGTGATTCGCTGGCCGTCGCACCTTCAAGGCCGTGGTCCGCACATACTTTCGTTTCCGCCCCGCCGTTGCCATCTTAGTCGCCACTTCCGCCCTGGTGTTCTTCAACCTGTTGGTCGTCGTCGCCGATTCGGCCGCCCCCACATCAACAACAACCTTCGTCGCCGACGCCGCCAGTTCGGCATCCGCATCCGCCGCCGCCGCCGCCGTCGCTCCGGCATTCACAAACAACCGCGGCACAAACTTGGCCACATCGAATATGAACACCTCCGACTCCTCCACCTCGGGCATGCTGAGAATATTCGCGAGCGGCTGCCCCGGATTGGCGCGCACCCTCCGCAGAGCGCGCTCGTTCAGCAGAATCACCGTTGGCGTCTCGTGCCGCGGCAGCGTGTGCACCAGAGCGTCGGCCGTCGCGCCGGGAATCGAGACCTTCAGCGGAGTGTCTGCAGCCGCTGGTGCCAGCAAGTCGGTGAGCTGCGTCGATGAATCGATCACGTGCACGTGGCGCTTCGTCCGACCGCCGCTCCGCCTCCGCCTCGGCAAATGGAAGTCGGTCTGATCGCCGACCAGGCGCTCCTTGAACAGCGGATTGCCCAGCGGATCGGCACCGAACAGCTTGCGACGCATGCACTCCAATTTGTCGCCCAGCCCGTTCAGGCGTCGCTTCTGCTTCGAGCCGTCCGCGAGCGGATGCTGCAGCTGCGATTCGTCGGCCGAGTCGTCGATCTCGTCGCAGCGCACCGCCTCTTTGGTGTCGTAGAAGCGGCGGGCTTGGCGCGCGCGGCGGCCTTCCTCGCTGGCGTAGCGCAGGGCGGACAGTTCGGGAACGGAGTGAGATGGAGCATAGTAGAAGGGGAAGTCCTTCGACAAGGATCTTCGCGTGCGCTTGTGGTCCGAAGCCTTGTGATACTCTGCTCGGCGCTCCTCGCCGCCATGATCGTACTGCTCGTCCTCGTATCCCTGCTCCGAGTACAACACGTGCTTGCCCTCCTCATGCACGGTCTTCACCACTGGCTGTCCGCTGTCGCTGACCATCGCCTCCGATCGGGGTCGATGCTCAGTGTTTTCGGTGTGCCGAACGGAGGCCAGCATTCGGTACGGAACGAACTCGTTTGCGTTGCCTGCGTTCGTGCTCCCGCCGTCTGTCGATTCGGCCGAGTTGAACGTCTGACCGGTGAACGCCCGATCGATGTACGTGGAATACTGCACCGGTTTGATGAAGCGCGGAGCTTCGTGCTGGATGCGCTGGTAGTTGTAGTTCGTGTTGGTCGATTCGTCGTTGGTGTCCTCGTCCTCGTCCTCGTCTTCATTGTCATCATTGGACTGCTCGTCGGAGACGTAGTTCTTGAAGCTGTCCGAATCGAACGGATCGTGGTGGAACTCGAGCGGATCGTAGTTGGACTTGAATTTATTCTCGCTCGTTTTGTACGCCGACAGGCCACTGTCGATGTCATCGCTGATGGAGTCGCGGAGCGATTCGTAACCGGCGGTCGAAGATGGGTAGGTCTCATATCCGGATGTCGGTCGATAGTGGCTCTGCTTGGTTGGTCTGACGTTGTCCTCGCTGAACTTGTGCTTCAGATACGACGACTTTGTGGGCCGGACCGTCGTCGATGGCGGATACACCTGCTGACTGGGTCGGAACAGGTCCTTGGCCGGCTGCTGCTGCTGCTGCTGCCAGTGCTTCGGTGCCGGTGTCGTCAACGAGTTGAACTCATTCACCACATGCCGGTAGATGTTCCCTCCCTCCGGCTTCCTCTCCTTCTCGCCACCCCTCGACCCTTCGCTGGCCGGATGCTCATCGCCCGCCGTCGCGAAATGCTCCTTCTGCTGCTGCTTCAGCCGGTGGATCTGCGCCCTCAGCGGACGCTCCCGCAACTTCAGGTTCGGCGCCTGCACCTCATGCATGGCATTGTTCCGGTACACATCGTCCGTCTTCTGTTTCTTCGTTCGCTGATCCTGAAGCTGCTGCAGCCGATACTTGCGCAGCTGCTGATCGATCTGGTAGGTGGGCGTGAACGGTTTGGCGGGCTTCGGCGGCGGCGGATCGCCCGGGCCGGGTGGCGGATTGGTGGCGCGCACAATGCCCTGTGCGGCCAGGAAGCCGGCGGACAGGGAGTACGAGGCGGGTCGGTAGGGCGCCTGCGTTGGTCGGAATCCCCAGATGTGGATGGGCGGCTTGGGTTTCGGAGGGCGATGGGCGGCGAGGAGCAGGCCGATGGTGCGGGATCGATCACCGGAGGCGGCTCCGTTGTTGCTGTTGCTGATGCTGCGATAGCGTTGTGATGGCTGAGCGACTGAGACCAGGCGGATGGGCTGGTTGGGACGACTGCCGATCGGAGCGTAATCGCGCACGATGATCCGGGTGCTGGGCGCCTCGATGACGGTTTGGATTTCGCTCTCGTAGATCGGGTGGTGCGGATAGTGCGGATGCGGAGGCGGCGTGGGAATGTGGTGCGGCTGATGATGCTGCTGATGATGGAGCTGAGGCGGTTGTGGATGCGGATGTTGTTGCACTTGTGGTCGCACGTCTGCTGAGCTTGCGTAGTAATCGGACGATTGCGATGCTGGCGTCCGATGATCTGTAGCGTAAAACTCGGAAGCAACTACTGGAGATGAAGGCGTCCTCTGGGATGCTGGCGCACGTTGATCCTGCGCCGTTTTGGCGTAGTAAGCCAGCTGTGGCGGAAGCGGTGTCGGTGACGTGGCGGAAGTCTCCGAAGCAGTTCGAGCACGCGGCCGATGCGGATCGAAGGCGCTGCGGAAGTGATCCTCGATGGCGACCGATTGCGAGGCGGACGGAAACGAGAACGGTGGCGGTTCGACGGTGATGCTGTGCGCCACATGGGCTATGGAACAGAACGCGGCGAGCAGACCGACGGCGGTGATGGCGGTGGTTGGTGCGCGGGCAGCGCGCGATGTGCGCGCACTCATTGCAGAGACGGTAATGCGCCCGCTGCGGGCCGCTCATTTCGCTTTTATTAACCGGTGGGGCCGCGGTGCGTGGATAATTGATGTGTGCGCGTGCTCGAGTAGTCGCGCGCGCGCGCGCCCGGCAATTGCTCGAGCGTAATCGAGAGTACTGCGAACGTGCGAAATGCAGAGCAAACGTGCAGCGCATGGAGTGTGAGTGTGCGATGGATCAGGTGTAGATTGTTGGAATTGGACAAGCCCGAGAACGTATTATTTGGCGTCTGTATAACACCGTTGAATAAATTCGACAGCCTTCAATATTATACTCATATCCTATGGTTTAGTACAATTTAATTATACCTGCCGGCCTTAGGACGCCAATTTAATTCGACGTGTGAATCAGTTTCCTAATAATAAAAATGCATCACCAACTATGTTGTTGATGAAGCAAAATCACATCTTTGCTTAAACAATGTGACGTAACATTGCGCAACAAGACTGATTAAGTGTCATGAGTTGTGGTTGACTTTTGGGACCTCTCTGTCGAAATCTCTCACCAATGTGTGATTTTGCATGGTGATGATCATTGCTTCGTCTGATGTACTATTGTCAACGTAAGCCAACCGAGTACAAAGTGCAGTCCTTTACGGCACATTTGCTCGAGCAATGGCACATCGGCTATTGTGAGCAAGTGAAAAATAAACAGTATTTGCGTCAGTATTCATCATCATCATCTACATCCATTGTACTCCATTAAGGAGTGATAGGCGACTCTTTTTCTAACTACGAAGCTTAATAGCAGTATTCGTTTAGTTCACTTCTTTTGTTGAACTAGCGATACTGGCGAGAATAATGATCGGTTATCGGCAAAGTTAGATTAAGTTGTTAATTCCGGAGGCTATATTCGGCGAATATTGACAATTTATTTTTTGAATTATAG
>JANTBZ010051847.1:0-10260 GCA_024741255.1 Exechia fusca | reverse complement strand
GGAAGATTCGTGTCCAAAAATTAATTAGAACATATTAAATAAAAAACAAACTATATATATCGGCATGGCTGCCCTACGTCAATTCCTTTAATTCCTTTAATTCCTAGAACAACATTTAAACTCAACATGATTCACGTGGTTTGTCCAATCGAGTATAGTTAATCAAAATTGCGTGCTATAAATAGAGATGATGCAATTGGACAATTCGTTGTTATTTGATCATGAAAAGTAGAACTATATCGTTAATCGGAGATACGTCTCTAACGAAATGCATCGTTGCACCCTGTATGCGACTGCGACACGCAATAATGTCACTGTGTGCTGGCTGGTTGGTGCTGCGGGTTGATTCACCGCAAGATACTATCGGTGAATTTGGCCAAAGTAATATGGACTCACGTTACACGTGACACGAAAGGCCCTTACCCGCAACTACTGTCGTAGTAATTCGACTACATTGACATATGCACGCGAGAGTGCACGCGTGCAAACATATCATTAATGTAGAGCAAAAGTTCAACTAGAGAGCGGCGGCGCATGTGTGGCACATATAAATATATGCACTCAACACTCGACAACACTCTGGTTTACAATTTGTAGAAAAACCAACACACACGCCGATCACAAACGTATCAAATAAATCGCGTAGACCAGCGCAGCACGCTTGTGTCGTGCACATGCACACACGACAGACGCCACAGACAAAACAATGCAACAATGCGCGGCTAAATTATGCTAATTTGTGTGAGCCGAACTCCGCACGCGAGTGCACGCAATTAAAACGCGCTAGCACGGCTAGCTAGCGACTAGCGCGCTAAGACGAATTAAACGACACTGTGCGCGTTTGTTGTCGCGCACGCTCACTTCTCTGGCTGGTGTTTGACTGTGCGCGAAGGGCGGGAATGTCATGCTGCCTCCACTCTACTGTGTGTGCCCATATTATTTGCATTTTTGCACGCGTGACGTGTGCAATCACTGCGGCTGCTGCTGCTTCTGCTGCAGCAGCCGTTGGAGCCACTCAGGCCCGTAGCTAGCCCATATATTTTGTGGGGGCTTACCTGGGGACAGAACATCAGGTGCGTAAATCAGGCGCGTTCAAATACTTGATCTATCTTTTTTACACCACAAACATCATAAGTTCTTTCTAAAATTAAATGCCAGCGTTAAAATTTACACTACGCATGACGGCGACGTGTTTACTCAATCCGGATACAAAATAAAGGGATTTATTAGTATTGAAAACTCTAACATTTCAACTAAATCGTTTATTATTTCATTAATGAGAATTTTGTAATCTATGTCCTAGGCTGAACACCAAACTGTATTAGTTCTGCTCAAATTAATGTTGGTTTCAGGACGAGGCGATCTATATTCTAAGCAGATACGATTTTCCATATTTTCAAATGCAATTCCATATTCCAATGCATGGTTTAACCCATTTTCGGCGGCACATCGAACCGCTGGGCCAAAATAGATGGAAAATCATACGTGTATTTTGCCAACTAATACAAGTTTCAGTTTTTGAATATTTTGATTATGATCAGGTTTGGTTTCTTACCTAGTTTTCCAATATTCACGATTTTTCCGAACATAATTTTAAATTGTCGGCTACGTTATGTTTTTATTTGTTTTGTTTGATATTCTAGCTGTAATCGGTTTGAACGAAATTCAAAACTCACTTTAAGAAAATGAAGATTTTGACAAATTAACAAAGATTGCGGCCCGTAGGCCCGACGTTTTTTGTCAACTTTCTCAGTGAATTCGGATTTCTAATAATACATGCGACTGAATATTGAAGATTGAGGGAGCTCAGCTCTTATATTGGAGCTACGGGCCTGGAGCCTCTCCGCTTCGGGCGCATGCGCTTGCGCGAGGATCGACGCTGTTGTTTGGTTTCGGTGCGAAGCGCTTGCGCGCCTCGGTGGAAATTATATGGCAGCGTCGTCGTCGTTCTGCCGCCGGTGTGCAAGTGCTAGTTTGCATGAGATCCGCCTATTAAAGGTGGTTCGTGGGCCCACAATTGCGCCACAAGACGTGGCCGAGACGGTGCGCGCGCGCATGCGGATTCTAAAGACAATCGTGTGATAATTTTGTTTTTAATTAATTTGTGGGATCCCTGGGCGAATGAAGTGTGTGTGTGTGTGTGGGTACCAGCGAGCAAGCCAGTGTTTTGGTGTGGTGTGTGACAGATGACGCGATGCGAGGTGTTTGGAATGCCCGAGTGTGAGAAAAGTCGGGAGCGGGCCATAGAATGCATTCTCGGTTTGAGTTCTTTCTGAGCAGATTAGGTTGATCGTTAACATAAGCTTCTTGTATTTGACCCATATTATACTGGAGACTCGGACCAGACAATATTACAACATACCAGTTCCACAACCTTAGGACTGGGATCAGTCAATGAAATTCAAAATGCAATTACTGGAAAAGATATCTCATAAACATTTATGGATTGCTCCCGAAATCCCCTCCTCGTCCGCTGAAAACACCATCCATCGATCTCTTTCTTGACTCTTTCCTAAACGTGCGTGTCCGTGTCTTATCGAAGATAATTATTGCTTATAAGTATGCGCCAGATCTATTGGTTATAGCGGGTAAAATAAGTGCCCATCGACGAGCGAATTAAACGATATATTGATCACTTCGGCTGGGTGCACACAGAAAATGCGCATGAGAATTTCAAACTCGAATTAATGTTTCTCTTTTGGTAACGAAGTAACGATATCAGCTGATTCCATAAATAACATAGACATAGAATTACCATTATCGTCCTTCCACTCTTGTAATCGATATTGATGGAAGTTTTGAAGTTATACAGGATTTTTTGCGATAAGGTTATTGAATATATAATAATTTTTCATTGGACTTTTTCGGCACGAACATAGAAACGTTTAACACAGCACTGTAATTGCTACGGACTCCGGATCTTCGAAAAATGTGTTTCACTTTGAAGCTGAATGTCATACCTTTCCACCAAACAAGCCGAGCGCCTGCTGATGAAGTGATTCCCAGTTCTAAGGTTGTAGAACTGGTACTGTCACAACATTGATAAAAGTCAAATGCTCTCGACCGTGGCTGACGACTTATTTGCAACGGTAATCGCTTTTGATCAATTTGCATATTTATGCACATCGGTTCGCTTGTCGTAGATGCTAATTTGAATTTGGCATTGCATGCGGCATGTTTTATTCTTATTAGTCTCTGTCTCTGGAGGATGCCGTTCGCATTCAGTATAAATACACACTCATACATTTTATATCTATTGTCACCATCGTCGGATTCGGCGGCGGCGGCGGAAGCGGCGGCTGTTCGACGGCGATAAAGTATTTAAAGAGTTATACGCGTGCGGCGGCTCCGCACCATTTCGAACAACTGACACCACCACACGGAATAATATTATTTTAAGCCTTTCCGCGCCTTTCGCGCGCACTCAAGACGTTCTAGCGGTAACGACGTTATTTAATTGCTATTTATTATAAAGAGACAGAGTCGGCGCAGCCGCAATCCGCCCCAAAACTTCGACATGATCTCTTAATTACGCCCATACGCATGCCAATAAATGTCGAGCGGTGCGTACGTTTATTATGTTGCTCGAGCAAGGGTGGCATTTTAATTGAATGCAAACAACAGATGTCGCCGCGAGGGTAGCGGAAAGAGTTAGACAACATTTCAATTGCGGTGACTGTGACCCAATTGCCATGTCGCGTGATTCAATCCCCGCAATGTGCCGCACTAGCATTCACACTTGACCTCGCACAGCATCCTATGTTGACCCAACCTGTGGTCCAGCCCTCTAATTTAACCTCTCTGGATTTAAATCAGAGCGCCATCGAATGACCATCCGCCGAATCATTGCCTCAACGATCTCTGCATGCGTGCATTCAAACCAGGTGATTATGTGCGTCATTGTTAGCTGACCATGCTCATGCACACGAGAAGAGCCAAACGACGCAAACCGAGAGAGTTGAAATTAATTGATTCGTCTCTGCGAGAACAAACGGGTTTCGCATGTGTGTGATATTCTCGGAGCAATTCGGAGCAGCCGTTATGTGCTGTCAGTGGATTCGGAAGTGACTACTGCTGGACTGTCGGGCACATAAATTGGCGGGTCCGGACCCGGTTGCGAGTTGCGACCAAACCCCCTTAATGTTAGTTGGATATAGTTTCTCCTCGGCGACGGCGGTTCGATTGCTTTGCATATAAAGGCCATAAAACGCATCAAATCATTCGGCACTGATATGTGACATATGAACGCATGCAGACCGGAGAGTGTGTCTGCGTGTTCTTGTTCGAGTATGCATGTGCGTGTGTGTGTTTGTTCGACCAAAGTGGTTGCAGTGTGTGTGTAGTTTATGTTCGTCGTACGTACGGTGATTTAGACGAACATAAAACAGGTATCAACCCCTTTCGGTTGAAATGACCAGTGCTGACCGCGCTGACCTCTGGCTTCCCCGCCGCACCACTCGTCGGGCACATGCACATTATGTGTGTGGCGCATATGCATTTAGTTGCTAGCTTAGCGAATGGGCACGTCGCAGCCGCAGCGACAGGGCGCAAAGGGTGAGAAATAATATCGTCATGTGTGTGTGCGCATTTCAGCTTACGGGGCGAAGCCATCGGAAGGATTCAATGCGGAATGGATATTTTTCACATTTTTTCCAGCGGTGTTCCCATCGACCCAGCGGACTGCATAATGATGCAATCGCCACACGCGGGACCAATATTACATATGCTGGTGAATAATAAATCGCCGAATTTCCGAGCGTGTGAGAATCTGAAGTGCTTCTGAAAAATGTGTATGTTTTCAGTTTCATGCTTCTAATGACTACCGACGAAGACATCGATTAATTGGCAAATTATGCATAGCATTAAAGCATCGGAGAGATTTTTCCTTATCCATATGCTATCTTGCCATCGGCGGAGATGAATCTGTTACGTCGTTTTAAAATGTGAGCCCCTTCTAACGGAAACATTTTTTTCGAGAGCCTGCGTTACACGATCTTCGACGTATTTTATAAACCATAAAATTATATTAACTAGATCGTGTATCGTTCATTAAGTTCCTAGAACATTGTTTTCTTGTGGAAATTATTCTTGAATAGTTATCATTGCTTTCTGAGATGAACAAATGCATGGTAGATTTCAGTAAGAATAAGAACTCACATTATTTACGAAGCATGCATGCGTAATGTTTCACTAAAACGAAAGTATCTCGATGAAAAATAAAATTGTAAACAATTTGAAACCATATTCGTGTTGGACATCACATTTTCAAACAGATAAAACAGAACATTATTTTTTTCTTCGTTTTGGTTGAGCCATGTTATGTTGTGTTCAAAAGTCATAAGTGTAGCGTTAATGTAACTTTCACAAATTCAGCTATTACTATTGAAATTTTGAAGTTAAAAATTGTGCTTTAGAGCATACACGTAAATCGACAATATTAACCCATGTTTCAAAGGGCAACAAAATCAGACTATTCCTACTATATTTTTTGTCGTTTATTCAATTTAGCGGGTGTCCGATTGCATGGTCAATGGTCATCAACTTGATATTATCGATTTACGCGTATTCTTTTCTTCTGTTATCTTCTAAATATTACTAATTATGGCTGATTCTATGGAAGTTGCATTATCAACTATTTTTTACACGATCAACATGGCTTAATAGAAATGTGAACATTAGTTCTATGCTTTAACTATGAGTAAATGTGGTGTTCATTGTTAGGTTCATTCGTTGTTTTCGATCAAGGTATATTCAGGTATATTTTATCGATCAAACGGACTGCATGATATATTAATACTGATATTTATTTTTGCAGCATAACGCTTGATATTATGTGTGTGGAGTGTGGATATATAATTTGAATGTGTCGTGTGAGGCAATCGCCACACGCGGCAGCAATATGCTGGTGAATAATAAATCGCCGAACTTCCGAGCGTGTGTAAAACAAAAGTGCTACTGAAAAACGTCTGTGTTTTTAGCTTCATGCTTCTAATGACTACCGAAGACATCGATTAATTGGCAAATTATGCATGTGGCATAAGGATCGGAGAGCACTGTCCTTATCCTTATGCCATCTTGCCATCGGGGCAGAGATGAATCTATGAACACAGAACACAAAAAAAACACATCTTCATTGTGGTTGTTGAGTGTGCAACAGACCGCACAGTGATTTTCATAACAACCATCCTCGACTCAGGTCCGGTTACAATGTCATTTACAATCGATGAGCGCTCTAAGCGAACCAGTGGTGAAATTCGCGGGTAATAGAATATGAGTGTGTACCGTACTGTATGCGTTTGCGTTGGCGCCCGGCGAGTACATTTATTACGCTCGCGTATATAATTACCTCATCAAAGTGACTGATGATGTAATGAATCTTGGCGCTGTTTACGGGTTCAGCCCTCCGAGGCACACTATATTGTTCGTCCGTGTGTGTGTGTGTGTATGTGTGTGCGTGTGTGGCCTCCGCATGTTCACATTATGCATTATATCCGATTCACAATTATGGAAATGAAGGGATCCGAAACACGCACGCATGCACGCAGATTGTACGCATTATGCGCTCAGTGGTCTGGTTAAACGCCTCATCCACACACACACGCTCGCACGCATGCACGTATCAAAGCCTGGCGAGACCTTCATTAGGCTCTGTCGCCGACTGACTGCAACCGAAAGCGCCCGGCTAGATTCAACAGTATTATGTGATAAAGGTGCTACTGCTGCTGTGCAGAGAATGTGTCAACGCGCTGTGTGTTACTAATTATTGAAAACCCTTTTGGGCCGTGCGTGTGCGTGCGCCTTAATTAAACCGCACGGGCGGACGAGCGCTTCATAATTCATGCCCGGGTATCGAATTTCAATATGCCAGCATAGCAGCGATTTGGCACAGCATCCATTCATTCATTGTGAGGCAGAATGTTCAATTGAATGTTGTGTGGTGTATATTAACAGAGAAATGCACATGAAGTCACTGATTCGTTAATTTTTAGGAATATTTTTGGAGGTTTCAACATTCAAAATACCTTGATATTGTTTTCGAATTATATTTTGGTTCGAGACGGTCTAGAATAACATTAGAGAAGATTCCTCCTCAATAGGACACTCGCTACATTTTAAATTTAAAACATGCTCTATTTTTCGGTTTGAAGGAGAACGGACAATTGCACACACATTTTGATGGTATAGTTTTGTTAAGAAATCGCAATTATTTCTTCTACGAAAAATCGACCATGAAAAGTCGTATGCGCATCCTACGGTGAAAAAAACAACCAAAAGCGATGTTGGTAAATTTGTTCGAATGATGAGGAATCGTGCACAATGCAATTACCTTCCATTTGAGTATTGAGTTTATTTTTTTAAGTTGAACCTGTAGAATAAAAAAAAACTGTTAAACCGTTGACGAAACACTGATTTTTGTATGGAGATTGAAATAAAATATTTCTCCCGGTACAAATCTTTATGTGTGGTAAAGGGTTTTAACTTTTCTATGGTTTTAGAACAATAAGCGAGTACGCAAATGGAATGTAATAGTATAGTGCACAAGTCCTCATATTTAAAAAAATCATCACGAACATCGTTGTGATTTTTGGTTTTCAGGGACTCAGGAGGTTGAGACTTTATTCAAACGATTTGTTCGTAGATAATAGAGGAGTGTTTTCTCAATAAAACTACACATTACAAATCTTGTGCCAGTGTCTGTTCTCATATGAACAAAAAAAAACATGTTTCAAATTAATGAGCTGGACTAGTAGAAGGAATGGTCCGATTTTGATGTTTTTTTGAACATGGGTTATTATTATCGTTTTACGCTGATGCTCAAAAACATTAAATGTGAAGAGTTAATTCCCAGCTTCAACTGTAGGAATTGTATTGTCCACTCAATCGGATAATCCACGCTTCATATAAAATTCCTACAAAACGCGATATTCCTCAATCTGGAAGGACGATCTAATCAATATGATTGTATTGTTTTCAAAATATGAATATCGTTTAATGCAGGCTCTCGAAAAGTATCCGATTGAAGGGCAGTAAGTGTTGAAAATAGGTTGGATAATACCAACACAATTTGAGGGGGCATCTACTCTACACAAAACACATTTGAAAATAATTAGTATTTCCTATTTTGAATAGAAAGACTTAAAGTACTATGTACGTTGCAATTCCCTGGTATACTAACTCACTATGCGATAATCTGTCTGCGATTTGAAATGGATTCGGTTGCGCGGTTGTTTTTTTTCCTTTTATTTTAACTCTCATTACTGCGTTGATGCACTGCACTGCACTAACATCAGCATCAAACGCGCCAGCATCAGCCGCGCTCGCGCTGACACTGATAGCGATTATGCACTTAACCATGTGTGCGATTTCGCCGCCAGCGTCGCGCGCACGCGACACTGATGTTCAAAGTGTGTCACATATGCGGGCGCATGCTCGCTAATGCGGTGCATCAATTTGAAGGCGCAACTTGCGCTTTGTCTCGTACGCCGTCGTCGTCTTCTTCAGTTCTGTGTGTGCACTTGCACTTGTTCGCATATGTGTCACATGCTCACGTATCACTTAGGGAGCCAGCCAGCACGCCACGCGGAGGTGTAGCGGAGACACTTTGTTCGAGCACACATGGAAGGGGGAATTCGCGAGTGCATATCAAACGAACGCGAGCATAACTTTATATCGTTGTATCTTGTATCGTGTAATATACACATCATTTCAACAGGCATTAGGAGACCTACCTTTTGTTCTCTCCTTGTGCACACTTGTCAGCATCTTGAATATTATTTAGAGTGAGCGAATCGAACAAATGAAGATATTCGTAATATGTTTTATGCATGAACGCTGTATTTCAGGATTGTCTACACGGTATTTATCCTAACTGGTTTACGCGATATATATTACTATCTAAAAAATCGTAAAATTGTCAGAGTATGATCGCAATGGAAAATAAATTATATTATTACAAGTTTGTCTATGCAGTTTCTTACAAGTAATATACATATGCAGTACTTTATATTCTCCAACATTACATGTAGTTGTTCAGTTTTTGTGTAGGTCTGTGTGAGTGTTCATGTGGGATTCGTTGAATTTGTCAATTATCGTAATATCACAGATCGGTAGTTAATTGTAATGTAACAAGTTGTCTGCATGAGTAATTCAAATAATTTCTTTTCGAGTATGTGTGTGTGTACGTTGTTCGGGATTCAGAAGTGGGATGAGCAAAATTGTCTTTTCGTTTATACTGCTGTCATGTGTATGGATGAAGATCTATATGTGTGGATACAATTCATCTGACTAGACTCCTACGCGGTCCCCGCCGACGACGAGGACATGGAGGACGACGACGTTGTCGTTGTTGTTGTTGCTGTGGTCGCTGGTGGCAAGTTTCGCCACAGCGGAGCAGTGGCACTCGACGACGTTTGTCACATTGGCGTCATGTACGGCCACGAGCAATTCGACGGCGAACTCGACACACATCCGCCAGCCAATCCGCCGCCGCCGCCCGCCACGTTCGAAAGTCCGCCAACGCCGCCACTGTTTGGACATCCGCTGTTGCCGTTCAAACCGCCGCCGACGCCATTGTTGTTGCTCATATTCAGCGAGTTGTTGTTGTTGTTATTGTTGTTGTTGCTGGCGCCAGAGCCCATGCCGCCACTGCCCGACAGCAGGATGTCCCGGATGAGCGTCTCGACGGGCGTCTTGCCGACCAGCCGCGAGAAGAACAGCTGCTGGATGACCTGCACAGATCGCAAAATATGGTTTGAATTTGATTAGTTTCGGATCACGCGCGTGATAAAATATAACTGCACTAGCGGAAAAAATTAAAGGATATTTTTTCCCCCGAATTGTTTGTTTGTTTTTCGAAGAGCTGTATCTTCGTTAATAACGGTCGTATCGGAGACGGTCCAAAAGCTACTTCAAGTTTGAAATTTCTAGTTTCGAGATCTTGTGATTATTTATTTTTTTTCGTTTTGTTCACTGTGCACGAACTTGGGAAGAATTATTACAACTCAACCGCCATATGGAGCTGATAAATTGTTTGTTCAGCTTTAATTTGCTTGTCGTAGACCTCGATGCGATTTTTTGTTCAATGTGATATCGAACTTTGAATGGAAAAGGGTTATTTTGTGTTTTTTAACATAAATGTCTATCTAAATTGTTTGTTCAGCTTTAATTTGCTTGTCGTGGACCTCGATGCGATTTTTTGTTCACTGTGATATCGAACTTTGAATGGAAAAGGGTCATTTCGTGTTTGAACATAAATATCTC
>JANTBZ010051836.1:0-10261 GCA_024741255.1 Exechia fusca | reverse complement strand
GTCTCAACCATCGTTTTTAGACCCTAACGTACCGGGTCTTTTTGATATGTCATCCGAAATTGGTCGCGAAGACTTTCGACTGTAATTTGATTCATAAAAATATACATAAAATAGTTCACTGTGACATTATGCCAGATTATGTGATTCGATTTTGACGATCTAGCGCTGCTAATGAACGCCCCTAAACATACGATATACAATACGCTACAAATCTCACGATAATTCCCCCATTGTCTTATTCGCACACACACACACACACACACATTCACTCGAATACATTACACACAGTGTGCACACTAGAGAGAACACATGACCACAGCCACAGCCGCAGCCACAGCTCTATACTAGTAGTTAATAGTAACACACAATCACACACACTCGAACACTAACAATGCTCGACCGACCCCGAGGACGCGCGACATCGCAGCGCGCACTGCAAACAAAACATGTACACGCACGCATGCACACACACAGCCAACCAACCGGACGACACAATACATACAGCACACACAATGTCGTCGTCGAGATGTCGCCGTGGCCGCTGCTGCGGGTGCCACCGGCATCGCCACCGTATTGATCGATCCGCATCCCGCGCGCAGCGCCAATGGCTCGCAGTTCGTGCGTGCTGGCACTATTTTTGCCCGTCATCCCCCACACACACAGATGACACAGATTGCCCCCCAACCGGAGCTCGGCGAGCATCATTTGGCTTACGCTTAAGCGTCTCGGTCTCGCTCGTCGCTTGTCGCCACTCGTCGTGGTGCCAGTGTACTATAAGTACACACAATATTCTACATGGATCATTAGGTCGCGGGGAAAATCGGCCTCCACTCTCAAATCGATATCATTTTCCAGAAGTGCCAATATTGAAGTTAGGAATGTAATATTTTCATGGAATTTCATCTATATAGCTGTTTGAAATTTATGTTGTTTTTTGTAACACGCGGTTCAACATTATACACCCTGCGTCACTACTGGTGTTGGTGTTACATAGTTTTGATAGGCTGTATTTTTCGAACCATCATAGATAGCAGGGTGAATATTTGACAGAGCCTCTAGAATTGCGTTTCTCGTAACAATACAGAAGCGTTTGTCATTATGTCGAATAAAAGCCTTGCATTCCACGATTGACTACAAACGTGTTTGAATAAAAACAATGTGCACTGCGATGGAACATCGCAGTCGGATATTGTACGAACTCTGAAGACTATTGGTCTATCGTAAAATATATCATCACAACAAACCTGGCAGAAAAAAACTGTTGCAATGGGGCCGGAATGGTCCGAAAAGTGATGAGTAAAATCCAAAGAAATGCACAACAGATTGCACTGAAAATTGCAGAAGGGCTCTTAATGTTGGATGCACGTGTTAGGCGAATACATAAAAAGAAGATTGGATTGAAGCCGAATAATATCCAGAAAGTTCATGTCCTCACGGCAAAGCAGAACACGTAGGGACTACAAAAAGTGAAAGAGGTGCCTAGTTTGACCGTCAGTGGTCCGTTTCTAAGATTAATCATATTGTACGAAGAACTTTGGAAAGTCGAATCAGTGATAGAAAAACAAAGTGAAGGTCCTACGATAATATGAGCTTGAGAAAGGTCACCATATCTACGAAGCCTGTCTCTGTGATGGTATGGACCTCCGTATCGGCAGAAAATCTCTCATAATTGATGTTTCTAGAGCATGGGGTAAAGGGTAATGACACGAAGTGTCGATATCAAGAGTTAGAGAGTGTATTCAAGGCATTATTATTATTATTATTTATTTCTTCGATATACACAACAGTATTGGGGTACATAGTGTATACAGGAGCAGCAGTTTACTGTAGTCGCTGGATGCGTATCTATAACTCAGTTGTAGTGTTCTAATACAGATGCAATGCTAAGTTGGATATTTGCTTTGTGCGTATGTGTGGCGTATGATTGTGATGATTTATGTTATCGTGTGCGGTTCGTAGGTCGTGGCTTTTTAGGCAGTAGTTGATGTAGTCGGTCATGTCCATATTTGTGGTGAAGTTAACAGAAGTTTTAGTTTGTTATTGAAGTTCTCAATTCGATTTATACGTCGAGTCTCATGTGGTAGTCTGTTCCATAGAAGAGTGCCTCGGATGAAGAACATTCCACTGTACGATACTAGGCGGCTTCTGGTTTGAATGATGCTCAGGGTTCTAGTTGATCTTCCCGTCTGCAAGCGATCACTCAGGAAAGGAGGGTCATGTCTGCGTAGGATTGTGAAAAAAAGTCGAAGAGTAGACATATCGAAGTATTGACTGAGCGTACATCCAAGGATCTTAGTCTCATATTGGCTTATATGATCTCTCATCCTGAGCCCGAAGACAAAACGGGTACATGCATTAAGAGCGCTTTTCAACTTTGCATGATGGGCACCATGGTGTCTGTAATAGACAGTACTGCCATACGAAAGTATTGGTATTAAGAGAGTTCGTACCATCCGTAGTCGGGTTTCGAGTGGGACAGCCCAAGCAATTTTGCGGAGCCTGCTGATTGAGAACATTATCGTTCTGTGAGTTGTATTTACATGATGATCCCAACTTAGTCGCTCATCAAACCATACTCCTAAGTTCTTGGCTTTGGAAACAAACGGTATGGTTGAGTCACCTAGAATAAGACTTGGCCACGATTCCTTAAGTATAGGTTTCCTGGAGAAAAGAATTGCTGTTGATTTTTTAGGGTTGAGCATTAAGTCGTTTTCTACGGCCCATCTGTATGCTCTTTCCAGGTCTCTGTTCAAGGAATTTATCAGATTCGGACTTTGTGGAATAGGTCCTGTTGATACGAGCTGTACATCATCAGCATAAAGATGACATTTCGCGTTCCATATGCAAGATGGCAAATCATTTATG
This sequence comes from Exechia fusca, assembly GCA_024741255.1. NCBI lineage: Eukaryota > Metazoa > Arthropoda > Insecta > Diptera > Mycetophilidae > Exechia > Exechia fusca. The sequence continues at coordinate 7,396 of JANTBZ010051836.1, read as the reverse complement.
TAAATAGAGAAGAGGAGTGGGCCTAGCACTGAACCTTGCGGAACTCCACGTGAGACCAATGCTGTTTCTGATATGTCACCTGGTTGGGATACATATTGAGTTCTATTTCCCAGGTATGTTCCTAACAGTTTACACGCCGAGGACGAGAAATTATAGTTCACAGTGAGTTTGCGTGTTAGGATTTTGTGATTGACAGTATCAAACGCTTTAGAGAAATCTAGGAGTACTAGCACTCCCATCTTGCCACCATCAAGACTCGCCCTCAAGGTTTCAGATACATCCAGAAGAGGAGTAACTGTACTTCTGTTCTTTCGGAACCCAGATTGCCATACTGATAAGAAGTTATTCCTATTGAGGTGATATTGCATTTGGTCCGCCACGATGCGCTCGAACCCCTTTGACAGGTAAGATAGGATGCTTATCGGTCTGAAGTCACTGGGCTGTTTTGGGTTTGGTATTTTAGGGATAGGAATAACTTTAGCTATTTTCCATGATTCCGGGAAGTACGAGCTAGTAAGGATTGTATTGAATATGTGAGTTACTTGGTTGATTATAAGAGGTAGGATCATCTTTACAAACTTCGGCGGTATGTTATCATTTCCTATCGCATTTGACTTAATACCCATAAGAGCCCTCGTAACTTCAACAGATGAAGTATTGCTCATCGAGAATGAGTTATCTGAAGGCGTTTCCGGTACAACCGTAGAAGGGGTTACACTAGCTTTTAGGAAGTGTGAGTTCAGTTCAGCTGAACTAACTAATCCTGGGTTGGCAGTGGTGTTCTTATATCCAAGTTTGGATATGTTACGCCATAGAGTCTTACTGTCTAATGTGGTGGAGAATTGATTACTGTATTCACCGGCTTCAATTCGTGAAGCCTTTTCTCTCAGTTCCTTGAAAAGTTCCCAGTCTGCAGGCTGCATGTGCCTTCGCCACCGTTTATGAACTAAGTCTCTTTGACGTAGCGCATGGCCTAGTCTCCGACTTCTATATGGTATCGTCCTAATCTTGGCTTCTTTTAGAGGCACATGTTTGTTGAAGAGGTGGAGGATTAGCGAGTTCAATAGCAATACCTGCTCTTCTGGGTTTACTAGACTGTACACTGAGTTCCAGGGCAGATTGTGTAAATCTGTTAACAGCAACGTGTGGTTGATTTGTTTGTAGTTTCTATAGTAGCTTTTACTAGTTGGAGATGAATTGATGCGTAGATCGTACGACAATACAATCATGTCGTGATGGGACAAACCCGGCATATCAATCTGATCAAACATAATGACACGTCCAGGACTGTTGCAGATGATGTGATCGATACATGACGGAGTTGTGTTAGGCTTATAGTGAGTTGGTTCATTGTTAACAACAATGGAGCCAGACTCACTAAGTAGTTCAAGGTAGTTCAAGGTACTCCTTGTTTCATCCCTCACGTTGATATTTAAATCACCAGTCACAATGATATCTTCACTGGTTAACTGGCCGATCACTTCACTCAGCCGGGGAAGGTCACTATGCCCGTCAGGGGGATTGTATACACAACCTACCACAAAAGATGTACGTGCAGCTGTGTTGGCAGTGATTGTTGCAAAGATGTACTCAATGTGTCCACCTACCACAGAGGTTGATGCAATTGAAAAGCTCAAGTCAGCTCTAATATACATCGCAACTCCACCGCCACGCTTCTTGTCTGCTCGATTGCGATCATGCCTCACCAGGTTGTACCCATCGATTTCTATCATTTTATCTGTGTGTGTTGCATTTAACCACGTCTCTGACACACATATAATGTGAATGCCTGTCTTACTGACTACATCACGCAGGTACGATATTTTCGGATAAATGCTGCATGCATTTATATGGCACACATTGAGATTATTTATTTTGTCTTTTAGCATTGCTCGCAGTACGACATTACCAAGAACATGGTTCGTAGGCATGTTGCAGGCGAGTGGAACACTAGCTGCTGGGCACCATAGCCGGGTGATCCGCGCACCACACAAGGCAGCCGTGCTGCGAGTAGTTATAAGTGTTATTACAAGTTATTGTTTGTTACTTTTTGGAACCGTTTAGGTGAGATATTACTATAGTTCGAGCATATACATATGTATATATGCAGGTTTGTGTTGGTGGTCGGGATGTTGTGGTTTAAAGAGTAGTTAAGTTAAGTAGTAAGTAGATAAGAACACATATTGGATTTGAGATTAGCAGTTGCATTATATTCATTAGTTTTCGAGAGATTTTAGGTTATAGATTTTAGTGAGACCAGCGCTTGACAATAGAAGTGGTCGGCCTCGAGCGGGCCGGGCCACCCTGATTACGCGGAGAGGCAGACGCACGACCAGACATGCCAGCAGCCGACGCACCAGCATCGGGCGTGCGGAAACTCGGCCCTGCCTGCTGGCCTGGTCGCTCCTGCCCACGCGGTACCCCGACTGCCGACACACCAGGACCACGCGGCCGGTCCCCCGAGCCAGGTTCAACCCTCACGAAGGCACCCGGCTCACGGCCGCCCGATCCATGCCCGGTCCGGTGCGTAGCGTCACGCCCTCCACGCCCATTGCGGCCCCTACGGCCACGACCAGCACGTGCTCTCCCTCCATGTCTGGACTGACCAGCCGCCATACTCCCGGCGCCACCACCACTGGCGGCCGCGAAAGTGCGCGACTCCGCTAGCCGCTGACCAGGCATAGGTTCAGCAGGTGGTTCAGCACGTGCACGTCCTCCATGCCCGGACTGACCAGCCGTCATACTCCCAGCGCCATCACCACCGGCGGCCGCGCCAGCGCGCGACTCTGCTAGCCGCTGCCCAGACACAGGATCAACGTTCGCTGTCGGTCCAGGCACACCCTCAACAAGCTGCTCCAGCTCCCTGATCGAGTGCACCGGGGTCCGGCTTTCAGCACCCTGAAGCAGCACGTAGATCAGCCCGTCTCGAGTCGACACCGCTTCCAGCCTATTTCCCCTTAGCAACACCATAGCTCTGCGCCGGATTACTGAATTCCTCCAGGTCAAATTGTCCGATATGTATACTCGCTCATCGCCCTGGAAACCAAGGCTGGACACCAGCAGCCCGTCATCCAAGGACATATAGGCGTTGAACATCCGCCTTCGATACGCAACCGTCGCGAAGCGAACCAACAATAGGGATGTCCTCGGCACTATGCGGACATTCTCAATGGTGTCGGCGTCCAGCCCGAGCACCAGTGCAATGTCGGCGCCGATTTCTCGCAGCTCCCTGTAGGTTTCATTCCCATGCAGAGGAATTCCGTGTATCAGAGCGTCAGGAAGGCGATTTATACGCTCAACCCGATCGTCTAGGCGCTCCAGCAAATCCTCCAGTCTGTCACTGCGGTCATCTTGCGCACCAACCCGTCGGCTTACGATATCGATACTGGCGTCCTGCTCATCTATACGGTTGTCAACCTCATCAAAGCGGACGTCGATTGCGTTGACGCGAGTAGCCAGCACTGCGAAATCCGCGCGGGCGGCATCGGCAATCTCCCTGGCCTCGTGCGCTGCCGCGTTGGTCACCGCCAGCCCGGTCATGACCTCGGTCATGCGCCCGTTGAGCTGGAAAGCATTATCAGCAGCGATGACATTCTGCCTCTCCATGGCCGCCATTATGATGGCCAACTGGGGATCAGCCAGCGGGGCAGCTACCGGCGGCAAGTCGACCAGTGGTGGAGCGACCTGAGGCGGAGCAACCAACAGAGGGGCAACCAGCGGCGGGTCGGCCCGATCGCACGAGTCTGAAAGCCGTCGACGTTTACCAGGAGTGCCCGTGTCTACATTGCTCACATAGTCATCTGAGCTCAGGATGAACCCCGTAGGGTGCACCCGATGTAAGCTGCTGGCAACCGGCGCCACATCATTTCCACCACTCCCTGCGGCAATCGGCGGGTCCACCAACGACTCAGCCAGAGCTGGCTCGATAACCACAGCTGCATCAGTAGAAGCAGCCGTCACAGTCAGAGCGGCCGCCTCCGCCTCAGCCCCCTCAGTCGCCACAGCCTCAGCCGTCCCAGCATCAGCCGCCACAGCCTCAGCCGCCACAGCCTCGGCCGTTACAGCCTCGGCCGCCACAGCCTCCGCCACTAACGGATCCACTGCTTCAGCCTGCATTGCCAGATTATCCAGCTCCTCCAGCTCATGGGCAGCCGCGTTCCAGTCCATGGCCACAAGGTTGTTGCTGTTCATTGAAGTCCAGTTGCTTTAATTTTGAACTTTCACTCAAACTTTTGCTCAACTTTCACTCAAACTTTTGCACAACTTTCACTCAAACTTTTGCTCAACTTTCACTCAAACTTTTGCTCAACTTTCACTCAAACTTTTGCTCAAACTTTTGCTCAACTTTCACTCAAACTTTCACTCAAACTTTTGCTCAACTTTCACTCAAACTTTCACTCATCTTTCACTCAAACTTTCACTCAGACTTTCCCTCCACTTTCCCTCAAACTTTTGCTCAACTTTCACTCAAAATTTTGCTCAACTTTCACTCAAACTTTCACTCAGGTGTTTGCTCAACTTGCACTCAAACTTTCACTCAGACGTTTGCTCAACTTTCACTCAACTTTCACTCCAACTTTTGCTCAACTTTCATTCAAACTTTTGCTTAACTTTTACTCAAACTTTTGCTCAAATTTCACTAAAACTTTCACTCAGGCTTTTGCTCAAACTTTCACTCACTTGCTCTCAGACTTATTCACGAACTTTCACTCAGACTTTAGCCTTACTTTCCCTTTGACTTTTACTTAACTTTCACTCAAACTATTGCCCAAGTTTCACTCGCACATTTGGCAAGGTTTCACTCGAACTTACTCTCAAACTTTAGCTCAGATTTCCCAACATTCACTCAACTTTAGTCCGGCTTTCACTCAAACTCACACTCGAATTTTTGCTCAACTATCACTTAAACTTTACACTTACACTCTACTTGCACATCCGCAATACAGATCACAAGCTCTCCAGTCACATTCCATTCGCGATACTTCATACAATCACCGTTACATTCACAGAGCATACTCACTTATTCACATTCCATTCACTACACTTACAATCACACTCATATGTTCATCAATATTGACACTCATGTCACATTGCACCCACTCACACATCCTCAATCCTCCAAGGACCCACACATTCACAGTTTCATTCACGCAGGATCACATTCATACATTCACAATCAAACATTCACACAGTCACAATCACATTCACTCTCAATCAGAATTTGTCGAACCACCCTTCTTTTAAAACAACATACCCCAGGCCCGGACTGTTGAGGGTCAAAGCCCCGACATCCAATCCAGGAGTCGGGGGCGGCGCCACGGGTGCTGCGGCCAAGGCGGACGACGAAGACGTTGATGCCTTTGGAGAGTGCTTCAGGCCCATGATGATAATACGGATTACGATGATAACCAATATTCGGATTACGATGATCACCAATATTCAGGGACGATGGTGTGATGAAGTGAAGTCGGTGATTTTTGTTGCTGTGTATTGAGAGGCTAAGTGTGCTGGGGTTACAGCGCAGATTTCATGTCTCAATGTAGATATAAGTTTAAGTTGAATTCATTAAAGCTAATTCGGTTCGAGTAGTTCGAGTAGTATCTCTCACATGAAGTGAGGATTTTTTACTTTTGGAACGCAGTACATCGCCGGAACGAGTACTGCGTGTCTTCAGAGGGGTTTAAGTTGGTGTTTGATTTTTCGTTCGCATGGCAAGTATACAAGTATACTACCTGCGGCACGGATGTTAGTGGTTAGTTTACGAGTATAAGTAAAAGAGTACGGCTGTTATCAGCACTGCACTACATGTTACTTTAACTCAACACAACACAGTGATACATCACCAACAACACCAAAACACCAAAACACAAACAAATATATCGGAGACAATAAACGTCTCACCAGAGCCGCCATGGCCACCGGGCGACACAGCCGCCACCCCGCAGCGACGACGGAACGGTCCACGCAGCTCTACAGCACCTCGCAGCTCAGCGCAGACCTGCCCAGCCCACGCAGGGGCCCAACAGACAGTGAGCTTAATCAATAAATTCTAGGTGTATTTTGTGTGTGTTCTGTGTATTTTGTGTGTGTTCTGTGTTGTGTGTGTGTGATATTATTGCTGACCATTACAGATCTCAATCAGAATGGACAGATGATGGAAGAGGAACTCGCGCAGATTTATGTCGGCTGTCCGAACAATGCTCAGCAGCACTTATGCCAGATACGAGACGCATTTGATGCCCAGCGATTTGAAGATGAAGGTGATGGTCTGCACGACGCTGGTGTGATGCTTGCTGAGGTTCTGGTCGCGCAGGATGCGCATCAGGGTGACGATGGCGTTGGCCGGACAGTATTCGTCCAGGTTGTTGCCATGTTTACCAAGAGCTCGGCGGTGGACAGGTCCATGGGTTCGTCGGAGCGGGCATCGGTCTTCAAGATGAGGATGGTGTCGCGCTGGCCGTCGATGAGGCCGCGGTTCTGCTTGTGTTTGTACGGATCGAGGACTCCGAGAAGGCCGAGCACGCGAATCGAGAAATAACTTAAATATGCGACACAAGACACAAATTAGCAGAATGCAAAAAAATGCAATTTTTCGTCACTGACATACCTGCCAACTACGCATACGTTGATGTGTTGCCATATTTCTCGGCTTGCTGAGAGCTGAGCTGTATCAGTAAAACATCTAGAGAGCGCTCTATAAGAGTAAAATAAATCATGGGTACGGTGAAATATAACCTCAATATGACCACAAGCTTTCGTATTGTTGGCTGCATACGCATGAGTTGGGGATCGTTCAAATAAATCGGAGCACGTTCGAAAATCTGAACTTTCAAGCGACGTTTCATGGGAGTACGTTCGAAATGTGCAACTGTCAGTGCGAAAGCTTGCTTCGATATAACCTCACATCGGCTCACACCAAGTGCTACCCCACTTTTCACCCATATCAAAATTTTACATGCATATCAGTGTTACCTGGTTTAAAAATGGTTAATAATAGATGGAGCATAACTTTTAAAAAAAGCAACCAATTAAAAATCTAATGATGCAGAACTCTTTAGAATATTATTTCTGATCTAATTTTTATCATCATATATCTCCGCTATGTATGGTTACCGAGTTACATTTTCCAGGTGTGTACACAGGTGAGCACTTGTGAAACATTTATATTAAATAAAAGTTATGATTTTAATCGATAGCTTAGGTCACTAGCAATCCAAAAAGCATAATCTTTTATTTTTGTGATGCTTAGTTCTCGAGATATAGCCCAAATATATCTCAAATGCTGAGACATGAATGTCAAATGCTATCGGAACGCGGGTGCGTCCATCGCCATTTTGTTTCTCAATTATCTCGCTTTGCTCAATGAACGAAAATATACACAACAACCGCACACGCA
>JANTBZ010051825.1:0-10262 GCA_024741255.1 Exechia fusca | reverse complement strand
ATTCAACTTTGAGCCCAGTAATATGATAGCTATTTTCATCCTAGAAAATTAAAAAAAATTGTATCGTGTTGTGAAAAATCAAACTTACAAAGTAACAAAAAAGTATCCAGATTAAACACATAGGGACCTTGTAATATCAAAGAGAAAGGATGAAATAACGCCGTCGCGTTACATGGGGTGTCTACTGTTAAACATGTCTGACGTCATCTCGCTTCGAAATTTGGGTTCACTCCAACGTCACTTGTCACAATGGAATATTGTTCTAACCCTTAACTTATATCAATTATTTTTTTCATTGTACTTGTAGCTGTTAGAAGTGTAGCTGTGTGGTGAAGTGTAGCTAGAGAAGTGTAGCATTTTTCGTACTAAAAGAGTTACGAGTTACGATGGTGTACATGCTGTATTTGTCTGACATTTTGAGAAATGATCTCAGGATTACACAGAAAATATGTTATTCCAATATTTCATTGTTAAAATGTTGTGCTTGAACAAGGAAAAAGACATTTTTCGTCATTTCATAGCAAATTCGAATATTTAGGACACAGTTTACAACAAGATATTGTAAGCAAATATTTTCAATATTTTTTCATGTAATCCGAAGATAATTTCACAACTTTAAAGATTAAATTACTTGATGAAGCAAGTTGAATATCATGACTCCATTGTAAAATCGGAAAACTACATAAGACAATTCAATTGTGTGTTTGAGATTTATTTGACGACGATTGTAACGGAGTCAGGCCTCAGGATCAGACACAAAATGCCAAAACTGACCCACCCTCTTGCACATTGCGCATAATAATATGCAGACATTATTTTTTTCGCCAACATTAACATATATTACGGGCGTGTGCATGTGCATTTGTGCAATGTGATGGTGCCCTTGGACCGTCGTGTGTGTGTGTGAGTGAGTGTGCGAACGTGTGCATTGTCTCAGACTGCCGCTGCCCGGCGAGTCGGCGTGAATTATTTGTGGAATTACGCACCGTTGTTGCGGTCGTTGCTGTGGTCGTCGTTGAGCACATGCCGTTTATAATCGCGCAAGCGCGCGTGCACACACATAAAGCATTGTCTGATCTATAGCCCAAACATGTGCGCAGGAAATGCAAGCGTGAAATCGCGCAACACCAGCGCACACACACACACACCGGACCTACACGGGCCTACGGACATTCGTCGGTTTCCCGCTGCGATTCCGCTGCGTTCGCGCAGATAGACCAAAAACCGAGCGAGAGCGATGTACCGATTTAATCGGAAAAACGTCGACAACGGCGACGGCGGCCGAGTGCAGTTGTAATTATTATTTGTCTGTGGCGGGCAGGAGCGGATCCAGGGCGGTGTCCGAACAGCCCAAAATATAAATATAATTATGCTTTTGTATACAAACTAAGTGCGCCTAGTTTGGGAACTGTTTAAGCATAATGTGGGCCCAAGCATCAAATAGTTTGTGCCCAAACAGAAACATTATTAAAAATGATTGATATTAATAAACTCGTTTTACAAATTCGTGTTTCTGGGTTTTTCTGAATTATTCAGACACCTTCGATACAAGACTTGCATTGTTTTGCATTGAATTTTGCTGTCTCAACACGACAAAACATGTTCAGAACAATCAGATGAGTTACTGGTCTTTCTACAAAGACAATGTACTAGGTCTCTAGGAATATGTTAATTATAACCCGGTTTGCCTGCAATTTTTTGTTTAAAAAACCTCATAGAAGAAGGTGGAATTAACAACCTTTGGCTCTGAATATGTTGAGACTGTTACTTGTTAACAAATTTATTTACCTTTCCGTCGCACGTTCACAGTTGACGATCGACCATTCCGTGAGTCTGGGACTAAGGATAGCCATATTTTGTGATAAACTGCTCAATATAGTGCTCTATCAAATTCGAACAGTTTTGGTTTATTGATTTGAAGCAGTTCAGTGCATCGGAGCCTCGAAGTTATCAAATATGCTTGTGAACAAGTTAATGGAACTAACTGTATAAATGGAACGCGTTCGAAGATGAGGCTGCCAGATCTAATCAGTGTTTCTAAGTGCTCACTTTGAACGGTCTCCTACTATAAAATGTCAAAATCCTTTTTCTATGTGCAACAAATAACGACTTAATTACATAGTTCAGATACTGAGTTATCGATTTGTGCATTTGTGAATGCAACATCGACCAATTTAATCAGATGCCCCTTCCGAAACATTTGTATGGATCCGCACCTGCTTTTGTGACCTTGTTGCGCGAGGCAGAGGAATTATGCATATGTACAAATGTGCTCGCGCAATGCAGCGCTTCTGTCACCCGTAATGTTGCACAGAACATGGTCCACACGAATTGCAACGAGAGAAGATGCAGCAGCCCAGCGGGACATGTTCGTAATCACACAACGTGCCCGCACCGCGACGGTCGTGTATCAAATTCTCACGTTACGTCCGGTATATACTAATATGTGTGGTGCTCTCTGGTGTGCAATATTCCGCATATTCGTTTTGCATACGCCCGCCAGGCCAGCCAGATTCCATATATAATTCATAATGCAAAACATCGATCATCGCACAGACGAGATGCGCCGCTCCACTCCACGCACACACACACACACACATACGTCTGGTGATGGTTGCTCGTGGCTGGTGGCTGGCGTGTCTCATGTCGAAAATGTCAAGTGAACACAACAGATGATGCGTTTTGTTGGCGGTCTTTTAATTGACTGCGTGTTCTGTGCGCGCAGGCATACGTATTCGAACGTAGTTGATCTTGCCGAGCAGCGCGCGCCGGTTGATCTTTAGCAAAAGGTTGGTGTGGTTGATGGTGCTGGTCTCAGTGACTGCGCTGTCTGGCTATGTCGGTGTGTGTTAGTGTGCCTGTATGTCTGTGTTTTTAACCCTTTATTTGCAATATCACAAACGCAAGCATATCACATAGGAATCATATTACTCATATGTTGAAAATATGGTATCATACCTAAATAAAGTCGAACAATATATAGTATTTAATGGTTAGGTTAATTCTGAAAAATGTATACCACTAAATGGAATTCGAAACTTTGGTTTGCTTTAAATTGAATATTGACATGTTATTTCATGTCCTGTTGTAGCTCATCATATGATACATGTTCATTTTTCGGTTATAGGTGAAGTTTTGTTCAGAAAACACTCCTCTATTATCTACGAACAAACCGTTTGAATAAAATCTGAAGCTCCTCTAATTGTTTACTGTTTACTGTTGAACCTAAAAACCAAAATCATGAGGACTTGTGCACAATTCCATCACATTACATTTGAGTACTCGCTCATTGATCTAAGTCAATCGATAAAAAAGTTATGATCCCTCAACCAAACCGGACAAAATATTTTTTTTTCACTCGCCATACAAAATATCCGTGTTTCGTCAACGGTTTATAAGACATAACATTCACAGGTTCGAATGTATACTCAATTGGAAGGCAATTGCATTGTGCACGAATCCTTATCTTTCGAAAAAACGAAAATTGTTATGGTTTTTGGTATTCTTGGTCAAAACAGATGTGGATACGAATTTTCCCAAAAGATTTTATCGTGGAATATAGAATTGTAGTTTCCTGATAAAGCTGCATCATTTAAATGTTTTGTGCAATTTCCGTTCTGCTATGAACATTGAACATAACATGTTTCAAATTAAAGAGAAAGGGTAGAATATGAATGTAACAAACTTATTCGTTCTTATTCGACACCTGGGGAGAAATTTCGCAATGTTAATGATCTCTCTGCAATATTTGCACTGCGATTTGCAAATTCGTATTGCCAATGTGCAAATATGTACTTGCTTTTCTATATGCACGTTTGCTATTATTAAATGCGAAGTGATTTTTCGTGTGTGAAATAGGCCCATGATGACATTACGAACCCATATCTTTTACTAAATTGTATCGACAAAATTTCCTGGAAATAATACAAGTAATCTGCGGTAAAATCTTTATATTGCGTTTCCAAAACTATTGACGATTGTACCGAAATGGGTTAAACGCATTGCATACCAAATGTAATCACTTTCACATGCGCGCCCTCCTCGTGCAAAACACGCCACAGCTGTCTGTCAACTGTTCGCGCGATCGCGCGGTTCACATCGTCATGAATGCACACCACACCACACACAAAGTGATTGCAATTTTAAATCGATAAACACTCGTGCGAATTTCACTCAGCGCACACGCATTCATCAAGGTATCAAAATCAAGACGCACGTTTGCGCACCGACATTGCGACTTTCATTGCTCTCTGGGAATCATTGCGCATCGTCGCCGCCGCCGCCGCCGACGACGTCATTTGTGGTTAGTCACGATTTTCACGGATCAGCGCGCGCGCTCGCGCCTTCATCCGCGTTCTTACCCGCAATTCCACAAGCCACAAACTGACTGACCGAGTTCAAGGTCAACAGATGCGTATCAATAATTTCAGCGATACGTCATGCGGCGGTTTGACTCATCTCTGGAATACACGACGCATAGTGCTGTGCTGTGTGTGTTCAAATAATCATCTACGATTTGTAGCGACACGACAGCCAACTAATTGTCCACCAGCACCAACACACACCCAAAGACAATACACAATCGTCGGTGCAAATGACTTAACAAGTTTTCGTATTTCGTTCTCTCATTGCTCGTTCAGATGCCAACTACTACTTTGGCCAGCAGACCCAAGGACGCTTCACGCCGTCGTTTCAAAACCCACGGAACGGGTTCTTCGGCACAACGGCGAACAGCGGCGCCAACATCGGCGGCAGCGGCGGTTCGTATCAGGTTACGAATTTGTATCTGGACGCCGACGAACAGCAGCAATCGCGCGCCGTTGCGGCATCGAACGGTAATCAGTACCACGTAGCGGACTCGACGCAGGGCTACTTCCAGCCATCGTCGCCGGCGTCGGCGCAGTCGCAGTATGCCGCGTTTCCGGTATGTATAGGATGGTTTAATTAGGATCTATCGGTTTTGGGAATGAAATGGAACAACATGTCTTGAAAGCTACCCATTTCCACAGTAACTTTGGAATTTTGCCCAGCCTAGCCTGATATCTACATGGAACAAAATTACTATGTTAGATTGATCTTTCTCTCAATACATACATTTTTTAAATCCCGATTTAATGAATAACCTGGTCCCTATTGCGTGTTAACGATTGACAGACCGAGCATTTTTCGAAAGACATTTCGATTCTCGTTAGTCTACCAAAACCGTTGTCCGCTTGAATTTCATTAACTCATTGGAACATCAACCGATTCACATGATTTTTTGTCCCCTGTTTACATGAAATACCAAGTAAGAACATTACGTAGCCATAAAATAGATAAATCGTGGATATTGGAAATGTGCGTATCATAAATGATGACAACACTGAATACAAATCTGATCGGAAAAAATATTCAAAAACGTTAACGTGTATTTGGGGACAAAACGATTGTCTGGTAGAAGTTTACGCTTTTTTTAGTTGTCTCAATGACATTCGTATAGCTGCTACATTTGTTTTTAATTTGGCATGCATCTTTCGTGAATAAAAATTCGCAGAAATAGTTAAATTCACTGAAAACGTTGGTGAACAAGTGCGTCCAAACGAGCAACATTTCTTCTAATTGAAGCGATTAGAATCGGAAATAAATATTGAGAAACCCTACTGCCATAAGTGCAGGGTATTTTCGCGCACCGCGAACGGTTTTCGCAACCAAGTCACGCGTCTCGTTCGCCAATGCGCGCGATCGCTCGCTCGTAGGGTGATTCGCAGAAAATAGCACGCCGGTTTATGTGTTGCACTTTACGATCATTGCATGTGGCGTGCGGACATTTAATTCAATTAGTTCATTTTATTCCGCAATATATCTCGACTATTGTTCGGCGGTTCCGTGCGAATCCGCGTGCAACGTGATACGGTCAATTTGCCCGACTAAACGGCGCGTGCTCGATTCGCTTCCGATCACCCTGCTGCTGGTTCGTATTTGGACGAACACGTAGCACGCCGAATGGCCCACAAAAAGGGGCAGGTCTCGTGTACGATGATGATTTCTGTGTAGCACACTCATAATTTAGAAAGTCGAGCTGCTGCTACTTACACTCATTTTACTCACACCATAATTGCTGCTGCTGCTGCCGTTTGGTGCTGCAGCATAAGTCTCTCTGTGTGCACTTTGTTGCGTATGGTCTGCACCACATAGAGCAGCCACAAAGGTGCAATAATGGGATTGACCGCGGCGAAATGCCTCAATCATAACCAACACCCGAAGCAGGCGATGTTGCATCGCCAATCGTTTTGTTACGTCGCCGTTTCGCATTCGATCCGGTCAATCGATTGTGGCTTATTTTTAGACCATTTGTTGCAGCCTCTGTTATTATGACCAAGGCCTGGAACGTCAGAGCGATTTTTTGCTAAATCGTGTATGAGTGATGAGGATGAGCAACTGTTACTTCTTTGCTGTGTTTCTAGACACTACTATAATAGGTTACAAAATCATACCTGAAAATAAATGGGAGAAGGCTGAAAGATTGAATAGGAAAAATCGAATGAGGTTCATTCGAATCAAAGTATGGCCTGAACGTCAATCAAAGTTAAGCTTTGTTTGTATTAGCACACATTTTGTTGAAAGAAAGTTCTTGATTATTTGCAGAGAGTATCATATATCATGGAAAACAATCATTCAATCCAAAGAGCATAACTTCTATCCCAACTTCTTTTATTAACTTATTATTTTCTGCTCTGCAACTCATTCTCTTCAAAAATATCCGGATTCGTTGAATTTGTACCACCCCACATAACTAGTTGGAATTGTATAGCCTCTTGCTATTTGTTTTATAACGTGCGTATGTGATTCTAACGTTGCATGCAAATAAAATACATAACATTCACACCATTTTTAAAATAACACATGAGACTGACATATCATATAAAAATACCTATTTAGCATTTGAGGCTTATAAAATTACATATGCGTTTATACGGAAGAAACGAAATGTTCGAAAACCAAATTAGAGCTGCATGAGACAACTGGTTTGAAAGTTATAGCTGCTCTAAGTTACATGCCGATCAATTGGAACATCTTGTATATGATAGTAAAAAGGATGTTTTCCTAAAATTTCTTGGCCCTGACTATGACACATCTAATTCGATTTTCGCACAACAATCGACGTCGCACAATCGATATTGCTCCCATTTCGCACCTGCCAATCTGCCAACATGCCGACCGTCGCGATTCGCACTCTCAATTGATTTCGTTTGCACAATATAATTGTCAGCAGTGCGTTCAAATTGAGCTCGGGGTGTCACAATTAAATGGGGAGTGTCGTCGATCGAATTGGACCGCACAATGACGCGCTTGATCAAACGCAGCGCTACACACACACACACTCAAACGCGAATAATAACAGCACTTAATCCAATTTGCGAGTAGCGTGCTTTCACTTTCACGTCGCGTCAGCGCAATTGTCCGCTCGACCATTACGCGGCTCGGGTCGGGCGTAATTTTTCGGATGTGTGTGGCGCTCGTCGTCGTCGTCGCGTTTTCCTGCCCATTTAAATATAGTATCTGGATCATTGTGCATATCTGCGCGAGTAAGTGATCGTGATATGCCCTAGCAGCATATACAGCATATTTTATCGATACGCGGCGAGGATGTTGTGTAACAATACAGACACATACTGTGACTATGACTTTGATCGGTACGGATCGACGATGGCGGCACGCGCTCTCGATTTCATCATCAGCAGCATAGTCGATTCGATTCGAATCTCCTCCCCGCGCGCCGACCAACCGATCGATCGGACAATTGCCAACTAGATCGAACAATGTCGGTATGTGTCTTTAAGTCGCATTCATACAGTCACAGCCGCAGGCAATTAATTGCTGTTACATGCACATGCACGATTTACCCAGGTTTGCAGTCAGTCAAACAGCGACATGAGCATGGGCATAAGCATTCCGACGTCGCGAGTACATGACCCCCGACAAAATGCGCCCTGCTGGCCAGTTAGCTACTGCTACTGCTACTACATGGTTCATTAAGTCTCGGGAAAGATGATGGAAACATACACTTATTGATGAAAGCTTCATACCCTTCAAGGCTCCAGCAATCCAGAAATATGTCCTTCGAAAACTAATCGTCACTAACTCCTACAAAATATTATTTTTTTCTCGATTTAGACTGTCTCATTCTGAGGACTAAAAACGGATTTAATCGTAGATAGTTCTGTTTGGTCTCCGAAATTATTTTGTGGACCTTTTTGTTCGGGCATCGTCTTAGGTGCCCAAATGGCCAGTACAAAGTTTTGAACAAAATTGCGAAATTTGTTTTCGGCTGGGACAGAGCCTGGATCACGCGTATTGATCATGTTTCGGCTCCAGCGACACTTTTCCCCATAAAAGAACTGTGCTACATAAAGACACAAAATTCCCTTCACATTAAACAGCATAACTTTTAAACTAGATGAAATATCATGTACATTTTACATTCCTAATTTGAAAGTTGACTCTCTCGAAAAATGTAATCAATTTAAGAGTGGTAGCACCAGAACACCGGAATTCCCTGGACCTACTAAACCATGTAGTACTCTAGCATCGTCCAAACATACTACACCCAACATACGCGGATTAAATATGAATCATTCGGCGGCGTGCGTTGCCGCTGCCGTTGAACTGTGCAAACATTGCACAACCGCCGAACCGGTTTGCGGACCGTATGTATGTCCACCGAAACGGCGACACGGCGGCACGATTCCAGTGCGACACACAGCTGTGCCTCCCTCACATGCTCAGCTGAGAGTGCACACGACGACAAAGCGGAATCATAAGTATGTTGTAATTGATCAGATAAGCGCAAGCGAATCGAACTCGGGCTAATTTCATGTTGCTGCGCCAAAAAAAACGGATGACAATTTTAATGCGCGCTCGTTCGATGTTCAATTGCGCGACCTTCGCCACAGACGGCAAAAAGAAATAAATGATTGGGCGAGTGCGATTTGGGTAAGTGGGTGAGCCAGACGCACGTTTTCTGTGTTCGGTGATGCCGATCACGTTTTCAGCACCTCCGCCAGCGATCGTTTATTTTTGTTGACCATCGATCGATCGATCGGGGACTGTGTCAGACGTGTGACTAATGCTTGGCTCGAAGTTTTGCGTTGAATGTGCGCATTTTCCGAAATATCTACATACCATGCGACACTTGTCAATTCGATGACGACAGATTTATGCCGTCAGATTTCCAATAAACCAGCAATTCGCACGTGAATGTTGTTCGGCAGTTTGTCGAGCAACTCGAATGCATGTGATCTTTATAGTTGTCAATGCGAGTGTGCTTCGAACAGAACACGCCGACGACGGCTGCAGAGGTGTGAGTATGTGATTTTATCTATACATTGTTAGGCCTACACGTCGATCGAGCGCGTGTGCGGGTAATTTATGCAAACATTTTTGAATGTATAAATCGAGTCGCTGTGCCGTATGGCTCTAGACAGTTGCGCGACGGCCGCGAGACTTGATTGGAAAATGTCTCAATCGGTCGGGCGGGCGGGCATTTCTAGACAAACATATATTACACTTACGCACGCACGCTCACACACACACACATGTGACGATCGCTCGCGATTGAAGCACACGTGTGTGTTGAAAAAAATAATGCGATCTTACAACACTTGGGCACATTCATAAATACACTACAGACACATACGCGTTGTCGAACGTACTCGACTAGTCGCTAGAGTACTTTGTGCATATGTGAATTGACGCGTCTCACGCGTGCTAGTATTGTAATGTGAGCGTATGTGCGATCGCGTGTCTACCGCTCGTGTGGCACGCGTTTGGCACGCGATCACTGCGCCCATTTCAAGCACAAACATACTTATACTAACATAACATACAGTGGATCTCACATGGATGTTACCAAAAATATGTTGAAGTTTGAAAATTGATATCTGGAGACCGATCTGCATAAAAGAACTGAATATTTTTGTGGATAGTGAAGCAATCATATTCTTGTCTATATGCGGAATCAGACTATTGTCAGTGGCCAACGAAAGGAACGGTAGGCCTTCTTCTGAAAGGTACCATAAAATAACGCAATAAGGTTTTTACCAAGCGGCAAAGGTATGTTTCGCTAAATAATGAATGATGTATGCTGCCATTGAATAATGTATAATGCCATTTTGTGCCCTCGGATGTCTATTTCATTATAAGCCATTGAACATTTTTTTTGCATAGTGAAGACGAAAAGCTCCCTGTATCGTAATTTACATTGCTATAAAGGAGACAATGTC
>JANTBZ010051814.1:0-10262 GCA_024741255.1 Exechia fusca | reverse complement strand
TGCTTGCTTGCTTATCGGCACTACAACCCGCGACGGGTCTTGGCCTCCCTTATATACTCCTTCGTATATGAAGAGTAGCAGGGCTTCATAACCTATTTCAGGTTTTTCAGAGGCCATGTGGTTAGCAATGCGCTCTAGCATGTCCAAAAACATCGATCATCGTGCTTTTCGGTCTTTCGGACTTATTTTGTGGACTTTTAGATGATTTTGTTTGTAACTGGCGCCTAATACGAGCATCATCGGCGGCCCTACAACATATTGATCACCTTCACCTTAATGTATTCATCACTAACCCTTGCATTTGGTCGAATGTGAGTTTTTGCGTTTTTCTCTTTGCAAATAGCCCTTGCATGGCCAAAATATATAACCTCAAGGTATCAGCAATCTTCATGTACCATCCTTTCCAAATTCTGATATTATTTGGTGGACTCATTGATGTTTATATCAGGAACTGCCAAATTTAGGCGTCCAGTGCGCGCATCGTCTTTAGTGCCCAAATGGAAGGTACAGAATTGTTTACAAAATTGCCTTATATAGATTCGGCTAGGTCTGACCTCAGATAGCAATATCTCATGACATGTTTTGGCTCCAGCGGCCCTTCGCTTATCAGAAATCAGTGCTTTAATGAGACTTTAAATAATTTCTTCACCATATGTTAGGATATGTCAAACCGCGAGATACAATAAATGCAATATCTTACAAACTAATGACAGTACGAATATGAAATTTTGTTGTGCTGGCTGAAAGATATCATAGTCATCTACCATACATTTTTCCTTCAACAAAAATGTTGTTCCTTCCCTATTTCTCCAGATACTTATCAGCCCATGTAGCAACATCAGTTGTTTCAATCAAATTGAAATATCGAACGAACCAAAAGTCCTATATATGTCAATTTTTGTTTTGAGTCCTTCGAAAGATGTATGTTGAATATTCATAAATAGTATCAACTAGAAAATTGTTCCTTCTACCAAACGACACGGACTTCCCGGACTGCCTGTTACCACACACACACACAGAGGCTTTCTGTAATGCCCGGCGTCGTGCATGTCGTCGCGTCAGCCTATTCAACAGCCCACACACACGCACACACTGGCTAGTTGACGAAAGAACGCGTCCGTGTGTGTGCATTCAGGCTACGCATGGATATACCGGACAGGACAGTTGCCGTTCGAATAATAGAATGCGATTGCGCCATCCGCAAGCGGCGAGCTGTGCGACTAATGGACAAAATGCGCACATGAGCGAGTTTGGTCGATCTTTTTACGAACAGTACGCACGCTCACGAGCGGCTTTTATTGGCTTTTGTCGATGAATGCGCAGTGCGTGTGCTGTGCTGCCTACTCGGGAGAATCGGGTGAAAGGCTGATAAATTATGCAATAATTCGACATCGGTTCGGGCGTAATTGGCAATGGAACGCATTTGGCTGCAGGCCTATGTATCTACTCGCATCGTCGTTTTCTAAACACTAAATACCAAGCGAGTTCCAGCTACGAGTATAAGTCTGTGTTAGCATTTAGCACTTACGCATGTTGAGCAGGTTTCGAATTAGCATACCCCGACTGCTATGATATTATGAATGGCCTCACATAGATAATATTCGCATGCTGAATTATTGCATAAGTGCATAATCACACCGCGCACACCGAGCGCCCCGATAGAGCATTAGATTTGCCTGATGGACGGATGGTGCATTTGTTCGTCGCTCTGACATGCTCCCGCACTCTCTCGCTCCCTTCTACAGCTGCGCCGTGCGATGGCGATGCATATTTATTAAGTGAAGAGGATTAAAACTCAAACATTTCGAACGATAAATAACCCCCGGGTCCGGGTCCGGGAAGCGTCAGCGGCGGTTGGGCCGCATGTGTTTGGCCAACAACATAACGATCGATGTGCTCGCACTCAATCACTCACTCTGCAACACAACCCTCCAATTACCGTGCCGTGCATACTGCATACTGGCAGTTGTGCCGCGATAGCGGCTCTCCGGCTGTATAAGTAGATCTCTCTGTATGTGCATACGCGCACGCGACGCGAGCCACCGATGGGAATTATAATGAGCCTTATTATGCTGCTGATGTTGCTCGCGTTGAATTTGGCAAAACGTGTCGGAGAGGCATTTTGATGATAATAATTAGAACATGCGTGCAGGAAATATGCAATATTTATAAAACTATTAATTACGCAGGCTTCTAGTTAATAATCCACTGTACTTAATTCTATATATTCATGTTGAATTGAAATAATATGTATTCATGCGTAGCGCATAGAATCGCACACATGTGCAGGCGTTTCAGATTTCGCGCTCGAGCACCGACATCGACATGTCCGGTCTTTGGAAATTATATTGATAATTAAGTGGCTAATCAAATGCTATTCAGGTTGATCTGGTTATTATTATGGGTGCCTGATCAACGCGTGACACGCGTATGCTGGTCGTGTGTACCGCTGCGTCCGCGGTCTGTCATGCACCAGCAATCAGCGCCCATGGACGCGCGCATTCTACTCACTCATGTCACACGTATCCGTTATGCATGACAAATCATTGTTGGATGTGTGGGAGTAGAGAGAGAGGTAGCCAAGGCTTTTATGTATGACGCAACATAGGCTTTAATGCGGTCGTCTCTCAGTTGCTGTAAACCATCGGGACTATAATGCACAATGCGCCGTTTGTAGTATGTCATGCCAAGGCTTCTCAGTCTTATAATACAATTATATTAATTGCATGAAATCCGATTAATTGTTAATTATATACCAACTATTTGCTATGTGTGTGGGTGTTTATTCGGGTGGTGATTCCTGTGCCATCGACTGCGTAAGTGTATTATGTTCCCAGTGTAGTGTAGTACATATGATGTCGGATCGAATATATCAAAGCAATGTGCCGGTATAATTGGATGGTAAACAACAATCGGATTCAATGCATGCGACGTAAGCTACGGAAACCAACATCTATAATTTTGCACGATGCGAATAAAGCGTACAGGTGCACCTGTCGGATTCGAGGATTTCCTAGCAGGCAGGTAGGTGTGCACTTTGGTGTAAAATTCTCACCTAAAACTTGAATCCAATTGCGCGAACTTTGGAAGCTCGATGGATGCACTCCATAGCTAATGGTCCTTGAAAATATATGATCTATGCTGTCTGTGTGCAACACTGTATGCGTCGTGCCGACGTGCACTCCTCGGCCACTTGGCGCGCACGAGCCAAAGACAATGTACACATCTCAATAACTTCGTCTCCATCGCTCCGGGAAATTTACTGTACGCCTTGCGAGTTTGTCAGTTTACCCATTCCGCCGGGGTGAAGGAGATTCCCACTGAAATAAAAACTATTCTCTGGCGCGCGAGTGCTCGAAATATCTGCGCTGTGATTCGTTCGTTCGTGAAGCCAGAGACTCTATCAAGCATCAACCGAACATTGTTGCATTCGTTGTTGCTCAGCGAGTCATCGAAAACATAGCGAGAGGCATTGTGTGTGTGTGTGTGTGTGTGTGTGTGTGTGTGTGAGGAAACTGCTTCTATTATGTATCGTTAGCCTCTTCTCCACAGACACACAAACAGACACACACAGGCACTACAATGACAAAAGTGAACAAAGACGCAACTATTATAGCGAATTTCCAGCACCCTTTCGCTGTTTGCCATCGCCACTTTTGAACTGCATAAAATATCATCGTACATATGCCACTCTGCGCGAACGCTCAGAGGTCTGACTGAAAAGTTTCCAGGCGCATCAGTGGCGAACATATCAAAGTCGAATGGTCGATAAAGGCGAACTTATCGCCCAAGTGGCGGCTCCGAATGCCGGCGTGGTTGCCCTCAGCTCTGCGCCCGGGTGCTTCTGCGCCGGAGCCGGAGCCCCCTGTGGTGATATGTGCGACTGTGTGTGTGCGCGTACAAAGCCATTGCCATTGCCGGATTGCACTCGAACAATATGATATTTCAAGCAGAGATCAAGAGTGGAGATAGATGGCACACAATTGTCTGTGTGTGTTCCAAGTGTTTGTGTACGCCTGCACCAGAGAGCTTCGACTTCGACGAATGTGAGTGTTGCGCGGTTGCAAACGGGCGAATTTTCATATTCCGTGTGTATGGTACAATGTGACTACGATACGCATGTTGATAGCATACATTCAAAAGACATTAACCAACATTTCGCAATTGACACTGTTTCTTATTACTGACAGTGCATATACGACCCGAAATTTAAAGTTTAAACCATGTACTCAAATTTTCGTTTTCATCGTTTTGTACGTCTAGTTATGATTATTTCAAAAATCTAATGATGCAATTTTGATGAACAAACATTATTTTATTTTATAAGAAACATTGTTATGAAAATGTCGCACATGTGGTTGAGCACGCTCTAAGAAAGACCTCTTCGTTCGAATATGGAACCATTATTACACTAATGAAATAACCAAGCGATTTTTAATATTCAAAAAAAATTATGAATTCATTGTGCAAAATTCCATTCGCTTTCATTTGTGTATACCATGTTGTTGTAAGACACTCCATGGAAGTGAAGAGTAATAGTCTCTTCTCTTAGCCAATCACGAGTTTCTGATTTTTTATGGAGAGTTTCCCCTATACAAAAAATCGGGATTTTATGTTTGGTTGAGACTTTTGCACTGTAGAGACTTGGAACAACATGGGTACACTCAAATGAAAGACAATAGAAATATGCACAATTAATTCATAATTTAAAAAATTTGACAAATCACTTGTATTTTTATTATTGCAATAATAGTTCTATGTACGTACGAAGATGTCTATTTTAGAGCGTGATTTTTTCATAACATTTTGTTCTTATAATATATAGAGAACAATATAGAGTAATTTGTTCAACAAAACTGTATTATAGGATTTTTAAAATTATTATTGATAGACGTACAAAACGAAAACAAACAAAGATTTCAGTACATGGTTTTAACTATATATTTCGGGTCGTGTGACGTAAGGTAGTATAGTAAAACGCAAAGATTGCAACTAAATTTCTAGCAACTATTTAGGGTCCTTGATCATATCATGAGCCCAACTGCGTGATCTGCCCTTCATTATATCGTGGGAACTTTAAAAACACCTACATTTTTGGAAATTATGTTTGTTCATATTATATTTCAACTGATTGTAGCAGAATATTACGTCTCTACTATATGCATTCTAAATATCCACTACCTTTTCAAACCGTATGTGCTCGTTATGCTCCTCGGTCTTCGGCACAAATTTCACGCAAGTTTCATTGCTGAGTGCTTGCATCGCCTTTGCAACGGCCCTCTGCTCGACCTGGCTATATGCTCCTTCGACGAACGCATATGGAACGATTGCTGCTGGCCACTTGTAGCGCGTCACTCGCAAAGCGTTCCGCTGCAGCTGGTCGCCATCATCGTCGGGAAATGTGAGCAGAGTGTCGTAAAACGAGGCGGAAATTTGCTGCGCAACCGCGAGGACAAGAACTATTATGTGGCTGACGTTTAACATGTTGGCGATTTTACTGTTGTTGAACTCTGCTAATGACAGTGTTTATATATCAATTAATTTGTACTTATGCGCTCGTGTGTGACCAATTAGCAATTAATCATTTTTGTACATACCATGCGGAGTTCCTTTGTGTTGCGTACGTTTATGACGTGTTATTGAAATTTGCGTTGAATACTACATGATAATATTCAAACAATAGCGCGAAAGCTCGCAGCGGGTATTTGTTGTGTGGCAGGGCTGTGGAACGGTTGGATTCGAGAAGCTACATACGTTAGTTGATTTACAAAGAAAATATCAAATCATCGTATCAACCAATTTTGAAAATTCCAATTCTATACTAGTTTTGGGAAGCAAATGTTGATCTATCATAACAATTCATATTTTGGTCTGAAGTAATAATCGTTTCTAATATTCACACAATCTACGCAATGAAGAATTGAGATCCTCTCATACAAGCAAAATATACATCACTAACAAGAAATTAATTAAAACATTTTAGTTGCACTCATTTTATGACTGCCTAGTGCCCCAAACCACACTGCTTAGCATCCCTGTATATTGCAATCGACGACAGCGACCAAAACAAACCGCAGCAGTTGTGCGAGCGTATTGCTTGTTGATAGTGAAACAAATAGCGATTTGCGCACACAAAATGCACTTCAAAAGGTAGTTTTTACAATTCTCCACGCATAGCCCAACATGTATTCCAACATTCCTCGCCCACCCAGCCCTCCAGCGGACATCCTGTCGGCGGACAAACGGCATTTGCCGCGCAGCGAAGTCCACGAACATCCGCTGATACCATTCACACTGAAGGTAAACAATCGCGCGCCGCATTCGAAGAGCATTATTCGTGGGCGTTCGTTTGGGTTCATGTGGCGATATTTCTTCAAAACAGGTGCTAGACAACCGGAAATCAACCGGCGAACGTGCGACCTCACAACCGCTGGGCTTCAGTGATCCGCTCTCGCAGGCCGCCAGCGAATTGCTGCTGGATCCGCTTTCACGGTCGGCGTCGACTTTCGTAAGTCCATCACAGTCGGAAAAAAAATGTCAAAAGACGTATTTCTGTATCAGCTTCGGGCGTTGTTTTGAGGTCTGTCTAGATACATATCTGATAAGATTCTTATCATAATTTGTGAGGTATCTACGTTCATAGGCTAGTAAAAAATACATTCTTAATAGGCCTCATAACTTAGCAGCTAGAGCCAATAATGTAAATAATGAACACTATTTCATTTGATAAGATATTGGATACTTTGCTTTAGAGACTCACTAACTCACTCTAGCGGCTAATAAGTTGTGAGGCCTGTCAAGAATATTATTATTTTCTAATTTCTATCGTAACAGCAGGTGCATTCCTCACAAATAACGAAACAAATATTATCATATATGTATCTAGAAAGGCCTAAAACAACGCCCGAAGCTGATACAATAATACGTCTCTAGACTTTATTCTACAAACTGAATATCAGTAATTCGACTCTGAGCATATTTATCGGACCATAACATAAATCCCCAGGATTCGCCCACACACGATGATCTCGACGGCGCCTCCTCGACTCCATCAACCACCACCTCAGCCGCATCCGCCCGCCACCTGTGGAATGCCAAGCGTTCGCTCATCCTCAGCCACTTCACAACCGCGGAGAAACTCTCGATTGTCACCAGCTATCTGGCCGGAGCGGAGCAGGCTCCGAATGCCAGCTCCAATCCGATCGCCGAGCGGGTGCGCCATCAGTTCGAGCAGCTGGACGATGTGGACGATCGGGCGGTGGTGCATCACATGTTCGATCTGACGCAGCACGAGTATGTGAGCAAGATTGAGCAGCTGAACGTGGAGCTGGCGGCTGCGTGGGGCGGCAATCAGAGGGTGAGTGCGGTACAATTTATTTAACTTAAATTTTAATATTATAATTAGTATAATTTCCTAATCTCGTCCGAATACAAGATATAATGCCAACATTGCCTGGTTGTGGCTACCGCTTTATATTTCAGCTCTTGACCAAGTCGATATTTGTTAGGACATATTTAATTTAAAGCTTGACAACTTGCGTCTAACTACTGCTGGAAAAGAAAATTGGGTATATTCCGAGAATAATGTAATAGTTGATACACTTTTCACAGAGAGTGTTTTTGACAAGAAAAAAGAAATTGTCATCCCTAGAAAATACCTTTCGAACAGAAAAATGCTATGTCGAATTTTACTGAATATGAAACGGAACAAAAGGAGAGCCAACGTTTACACCTTTTGACTGAAAGTGCAGCAAAGGGAAATTGTGGCTCAAAGAGCAACAAAGGCAACTAAAGAAGTCTTCAGAGCGATATTTGAGATATCAGTGGGTGGTCACAACCGAGGATATGCAGTTTCATAGAAGTAAGCTTTGCCTAAAATGTTCGACGAGCTCCCACGTCTGTAGTTTTGAATCAATTTCGAAATGGTAAAATGCAATCGATAGTCCACTTATCTGGCTATATTTTTGATAAACTGTATTACCCTTTATTGAGTCAATGCTACAAACTATACTTCAAATACCGAGAGCATGTTTTGAAAAAAGGTGGGGTATGTTTTGCCTCCAGTGCATAATCTGGTTTCGCGTATGCAATTAAATGTGATATAAATTATCCATAAGGAAAACGGATATAATACTACAAACTACATATGTATATCTCTCTGAGGTATTTTCCAGATAAAAATTATTGGACCGTGTTCTGAACATTTTATGAACATATTTTTTATTGATATTTTTTTTCCATAAAAGTCTTATGAATACAACATAAAGAGGCAATGTAAAACTTGAACCACCATATATTCGGTTCCCTCGCGAATGTTCAAGTAAACGATGAAACAAAAACAAATTCGGATTGACAGTTAAATTTCGATTCGAAGCTTATCATTCGATTTTTTTCTACATCAATCGTTTGTGATTCCTAGCGCATCAATGGGAGATGGTTTGTAGTAGAAAACACACCAAAAACACATATAGGGCTAAAACTTTTGTATTCAAGGCCCTAACGTAACGGAATCTATATTAAATGCACACAATATGCAACATTCAGTCGATTATGATCATTTTAAAAGGATAAAATGGGCGAGGCAATACTTACCCATCGCCAAACTTGCCCCACCTTACCCTAATGACCAGAGTAGATTTCATTGCAAACATTTTGATACAACAGATATAAAATCATATAATTTATAGAATATCCTTCATTCAGTAAATTTCTTCGAGTTATCGCCCTATGAAAGATACACAACAAATATTAGCTCAAAGCATGAAAATATGTTATTGTCTGTTGCTCCTACGCATAGTCTTTCAAAATTCGGTCTGACAGTGCACAAAAGACCATCACTAGATTAGCGGCATCTGCTCTTCTAGTGGCCATAACCGGGCCCTGGTCTTCAGAACTTCACTTGAATTTACCACATTTAATCATCTTGAATTACTTTCTGTTTAATCCAAATGTCTCACCATTTAAAATTTATTGGAAAATATAGCCCGATTAAATGTTCTATCGTATTCTTAATTTGTTTCCCCAAACTTTCAAAATTGTCGATAAAAGCTAGAAATGCATATTGTTTCAACAACCATTTGCCATTTCATTTGTTTTTTCCGATTCCGACTATATTCAACATCTCACTAACCACATCGTCCCCCGTCCACAGGTCCGCGCCCTCAAAATCGCCATCCAGTGCGCCAAACTGCTCTCCGACACCGCAGTGCTGCCCTTCTATCCCAGCCAGTTCGTACACATCACCGACATCCTGGACAATTTCGGCGAGCTCGTGTTCCAACGGTTGCGCACCAAAGTCGCACAGCCGCAGTTGCCCGTTGACTTCACGCCGGACATGGTGTCCGAGGGCGCCAAGGAGACGTGCGAGAACTGGTTCCACAAGATCTCGACCATCCGAGAGCTGCTGCCGCGCTGCTATCTGGAGCTGTCGATTCTGCGGTGCTACCGATTTCTGTCCGTGACCGCGATTGATGCTGCGCTGCAGCGGCTGACGCACACGATTCGGGGAATTGGGAATCCGCTGGTCGGAGCGTATTTGCGGTGCTATCTGTGTCATGTGGGGATGGTGGTGTCGAAGGAGCGCTCGTATGTGAAGGGTAATCTGGACGAGATGCTGTTCGTGTATCATCAGGTGAGTGCTGCAGATTTTGAGGAAAAGATGTATTTGCAATGTGAAATGGAGAGGGTTAAAATAGCTATATTTCTAATCGAAATAAGAAGTTTTATTACATCTTCCAATATTATACATTTTCTCGTATCGGAAAATATGTTTTGTTCATTTTTGAGTGTCAAATCAAGAACTAGGACAAAATGGAGATATTCAGTCGTATTCTTTTCGTGGAATCTTGTCTTTTTCTTCACATCTGTCACAACTAATATTAGTGAGGATTTGTTCACATTCTAAACTTGCTAGACAATTTTCAGTTGTTTGTATGATCTTGTACAATTTTCCACGAATTGGTCTGAGCATTGATTGCATTGATTGCAATGATTAGTTTCTTTGAATGACCAATAGATAAACCTTTTCTTTTCTCCCACAAAACTAAAAGCCACATCGATTTTCGAGATTTATTGCGAATGATGAGAATTTGAACTCAATTGCATCACCATTTATTCGAGTATACGTTTATAGCTCTTAGTCAATCTAGAGAAGAGATATTTCATTTGAACCAAAGACGTAACACGGATATTTTGTGATGGGAGTGTAATAAATCAGTACAAAATGTTCGTGTTTAGTTTTTCGTCTAAAGGACATAAATGTT
>JANTBZ010051803.1:0-10264 GCA_024741255.1 Exechia fusca | reverse complement strand
ACATAGGGACCGAGTAATATCAAAGAGAAAGGATGAAATAACGCCGTCGCGTTACCTGGGGCGTCTACTGTTAATTTGTATTTGTTTTAGAAAAAAACAAGGACATTTCTAGATATTACTAAAAATCATTGGACATTTCCATATTTGTATTTTTGAATCTCTTAAAATCGTGTTCGACTTTTTTCTAAACATTAATATGTAAAATAAACATTCCTATACTCGGCAACCCTGATCAGCAGTCATCAATCATCAATTTCACATTCTGGTTCCTCCGCGCTTGTGCATGCGTGCTTTGACGTTCATTTCCGTGTCTCAGAGTCTCAGTATCGGTCACCGCGCGCGGACTGCATACGTTTCTTGCAATTCAGCGTGCTCTCCGTGTGTTCCTTACCTGTGTGTATGTGTGTGTGTGTGTGTGTGCGTGTGACTGACTGACAGACTGTTCTTATCCCATCGCACATTGCTTATCCAGCGAAATTGCAATCGCTCGGGTGCCTCCAGTGTGCAAATCTTTCGCTTGTGTGCATCCAATTGAGCGTCTGTATATTTTCGAGCACATTCTATATGAAATCGTGTGTGCCCTGCGCTGTGGCCGTGCTAGTGTGCGTGTGTTCGCGTATGGGTGTGTGTGTGTGTGTTTCTGTCACACCAACACATGTAGTACTTGCAACACACCAACAATTCACACAATCATTGCGGGCATCACACAGCACCAGAACGCATCAAGTAACCTCCCGTTTCGTGTGTGTGTGTGTGTAGATTGGCAGCAGTGCTCATCTGCAGCAGTTCCTGGAGCCCCAGCCCGAGAATTGCGTGCTGGCCACCAATTCCGCCGAGTTCAACCAGCAGCAGGAGCAGCAGCATCATTACCATCACACAACATCAGTCAGTTCGCCGACGAAAATCACCAGCGGACAACAACACCACCACTACCTACAACAACAACAACAGTACCACCGTCTGAACAACGCCGTCACTAACCACAGCAACAACACCGCCACTACCACCGCCACCGACGCCAACAACAGCAACCAGCGTTTCGGCGGCGTCGACGGTCGCATTGACAGCAGCAGCAGCAGCATAAGCAAAAGCATAACCAGCAGCATCAACCCGAGCGTCGTCGTCGTGCCCTTTGCTGCTGCAAACAACGACGATTCCTCCTTTGCCAGTGACGACACCGCCGCCATCGGTCACACACTCGACAGCTGCGCGGACACATCGACGACCACGGTCACCAGTTACCATTCGCCCGACTTTTGCTTCGAGCCGATCAGCAGTGCGGTCAGCGTACCGCCACCTCCGCCACCGCAACCGCCGCCGCAGGCCATCGTCGCCAACCACCACCACGTTGCTGCTGTGGGTGAGTGTGGTGCGACAGCGGACCACGAACATCTGCACCATCAGCTCCAACAGCACGCCTACATGCTACAACACCATGCAGATGGTAAGTGTTGGCAGTTCTTGTGCTCTTCGCTTTTTGGTGTGTCCGTCCGTCGCGAGTGCCCCAGAATGTTGTTGTTCTTACTCGCGATTTTCCCGGCCGCTGAATTGCGCACGCAATATTTTCCGTTGCTTTTCTCAAACATGAAAATACGCGAGCATAAATGTGCGTGTGTGTGTGTGTGTGCGCGCGCGCGCGACAAGCTCACGAATTACATCATAGTGTGTTTACACTATATCGAGTATCGTGTGCTCGTGCTCACATGTTCGCTGTTCGTATGCTGTTTTTGTTGTTGGCGCGGTGTCCTTTGCCCTATGATTAGATCGAGTCCATTTTGAGTCGTGTCAATCATTCTAGAAAATATACTTGTTCGAGCATTTCAATTTTCGTTTCGTGATATGCGATTTGTATTGCGCTATTTATTGTATTGATATATCAATTTGATTGCGCGCCATAGTTTTGTGTTTCGCACTCAAGTTCGTCGGGCTGTCATCATAGCGTATAGTCAACACTCCGACACAGAGCCGCACACACGCACACACAGATAGTGCACCAAGCTCCAAGCTGTGACTGACTGACGTGCGCGAATGTTGCGTTCTGCTTGAGAATAAGAGCGCCAGAGAGAGGCACAATTTAGCAAGCCATCATCGGAGTTTCTCGTATGAGAAGTAGCCATTTTGGACTCTCTGTGTCTTTAATTGCACAAACGTACACAACACGAGGCTTGCGCGCCTGTTGTTTTGTGCAAAAGCTGTGCACGAATCGCATGCTCTCTATGCGATGATAATATGCTATTATGTGCAATGCATTCAATTTCGTGACAGATTGCGGCTGATATCTGCGATAGGGTCACAGTTCACAGAACTAAGATGGATCGGATAACATATTGAAAATATGACTTAAAACCCAATCGAATGAGGTTCACAGTGATATAAAAACTAACGTGTTGATCACTGAACACAAGTTATTATTTTTCGCACTGCGGTGTGCGTTTTGTTGTCCAATTTGTGACGTAGAGCAGTGTCTCTGAGCACTTGGGCTGAGCTCGTCGCGTTTGTTGCTTGTCGTTGCAGACTGAACAGGTCTGTGCAATGTCAGTCCTACATATAATATATATTGCAATGCAAATATCGGTTGAATAATGATTAAACGATACTTTGTACTCCTGATACAATTGCTGCCAATCAGCAGCACACCGTTTAATAATCTTGACGCCTGGCTAACGACTCACCGAACAGACAAATTCCTCGTTAAGTTTTCATTCTGTTGAAAAGGTTAGTCCAAGGTCCATGAAGCCGACGACATCGCGATGTCAAGCCCACTTGTGCTTATAGAGTAAACGCGAACACGCCCACTGATATTTCGTCGGATTTCGGTTTACCGATGTCAACAAAGAACTTTCTTTGCTGCGCATAGCTACGGGTTATTCATCAACTTTGTATTCTGTTGCTGATAGACACGAACGAGCCAATTGCCTTTCTCCTTTATCTGACACCGAACGTAGCGTGCTTGCTATTTATACATGATGTTGTCGGCTTGCACGGTGCACGTCCGTAATCAACATCGGCTCAGCTGGCCGCACTGCACTTAAGTAGCTGTGTAGAGCACGCACGCTGAGCATGCAACTTAGAGCTGCGTGCAGAATTTGGCTGTCAAAATCGCATACACCGGGCGAACACACAAACGAGATACCATAAATATATATATACTTTGCCGAGTCAACCGAGTTATTGTCAGTTGGTTCTAGCCCGAACATTGGATTGGACTATGAATGCCAATTCTCCAATTTCCAATACAAATACGGAACACTCACACTTGTGTTTACTAGAATATGAACATGGAATATTGTACATTGAACGTACATTATCACTTATCACCTATTTATTCGTTTGCGTTATCGATTGTCCGCATTCCACTCCCCAGTTCGGCACGATGTGCTGAAGGCGATATGACCCATTGTCACGGGGTCATGCGCACATTCTTATATCATATTGGAATTCCATCAAAAGAAGGCACTAATGGATTCGTAATTAGATACGTCCGAAACGAGCGCAAACTGTGACTGTGCTGTGACATATCCGTAGGGCGTAGGGAATTACTAGATTTGTCAATATTATTTGTCTGACAACGCCAATAGCCGCCACGTCCTCTCATTGGACAACGCGGCTGATAGACAAGACATGTGGCGCAATCCCGGAAACATTGGCGATTAGTATCAGATGTCTGTGGCGCCGCTGCTTTCGCAAAACGACCGCAGTAATGACAGTAGTGTCTGGTAGTCGATGTCTCATGTGCGGTAGTGTGTGGTGTCATTCGATGACAACAGTTATCCTATGGCTGTACAGAATTATAATTACAATATACTGAATGTGTGTGTGTGTGTGTGCCTGCAACACACACACATATCAATTCCATCACCATTGGGTCAGCCACAGCTCTAGAGAATTAACACATCGATGTGTGGCTTACCTATTCGAAAAGGTGTGTGTGTGTGCGTGTGTAAGACAGTGCTGCACTCTCAGACAAAGTACAGAGTAATACAACACTCCCTCTTATTAGGTGTACCGTATTCAAGCACGTTGTTCGCCTCTAATCTACACACAATCGCTGGTGAATGCCGAGAAACAAACAAGGACAATGGGACCGAAATGATATTTGTGTGCAAATGCATTGGAAATGCAATTGTCCGAATCACATTTCCTACCATTCGATGCGAACACACACATGTACGTACGCCTGCTGTAATATAATGCTGTCAAAGGATATTCGTGTTTTTCGTACCGATCCTATATTCTATGCATCGAGATATGCTCTTTGTTTCGTACCTGCGATTGCGTTTCCACACCGAATGGTTCGCATTCATCACAGCTTGCATTCGGGTTGTTTGATTTGTCAATGACTTGTGTATCTCATGCGCTGATATGTTTAGGACAATTTCAATCACATTCGTGTGTTGTAAACGCCTCCTCTCACCACAATGTTCCGTTTCTCCCACCATCACCTGATCCGCCGACCACCATGCAGGTTTTTTGTACATGAATGGCGGCGACTCAACGGACCTCATCCACCATCACTCAACAGCAGCCACAGCAGCCATTGCAGCAGCCGGCCTCGTCAGCGTCAGCAGCAGCGTAGCCAAAAATAACAACAGCACAGCAACAGCTCGTATCTGCTGCAGCAGCAGCACATCAACCACCACCATCAGAGGCGACTTCAGTGGCACAGCGTCTGGCGGATCACTGGCACATCAGCAGACGGACGCCACTGACAACGCGTTGCTGTTCTACGACTACAGTCACATTGAACAGCAGCAGCAGCAGCAGCCACAGCAGTACTACCAGTGCCCCATGCCCATGGTTTATGAGACCGGCTGCACCGAACCACCGGCATCATCATCCGAGCACATCGAATTGACGACGTACGAACCTCAGTCTGAGTCGATTTTCTACCGCAGCGACATCGACGCCATCGACGCCCACCAGCACCAGCACCAGCACCACCTCTACCAACACAGCCTCACGATTGCCGCGCATCAAAGTTCCGGCGTCGCCAGCGGCGGCGAGTACATGGCGCTGAATGGCGCCATGCCGGACGGTGGTGGCAGCAGCAGCAGCAGCAGCAACAACACCGGCAGCAGCTGTCTCCAGCACACCACCACGGCTGCCCTCAAGGACATGACGCTCACGACGACGACGACCCACCCGACCACTTCCGCTGACCAAACAGCAGCAGCAGCCGCCTCCGACCCGGAACCCGGAACATACAACGAACTGACCACCACGACTGACATCGACAATGGCGGCCCGGCTGGCACGAATGCCAGCGCTGCCGGCACAATTGGCTACCACCAGCACCAGCACCACCAACACCCCCACCATCACGAGTTGCCGCCGCCGCCGCCAATCAGCAATCCGCACATGTCGTCCCTCAGTCCCACCCAACAGAATGCGCCGATGGTCGCCGATGGCGGCGGCGCCGCAATGCTGATGTCACCGCAGCAGTTGCAGCCGCCGCCGCCGCCACAGCCGCCCTACAGCATGGGCGGGCCGCCGCCACAGCCGCCACATCCACCATCCGGCGGCGGCGCCGCCGAACCGCCCGCCCATCCGCCCATGTCCATCGAGCAGCTGCGCCTCGCCCTGGCCAACCAGCTGGAGTACTATTTCTCGCGCGAGAACCTGGCCAACGACACGTACCTGCTGTCGCAGATGGACAACGACCAGTTCGTGCCCATCTGGACGATAGCGAACTTCAACGCGATCAAGCGGCTGACCAACGATCTGCAGCTGATCACGGCGGTGCTGCGCGAATCGGCGAACGTGCAGGTGGACGAGGAGGGCGTGAAGGTGCGGCCGAATCATAAGCGCTGCATTGTGATACTGCGCGAGATACCGGATGAGACGCCCATCGAGGAGGTGCAGGCGTTGTTCGCGAGCGAGGCGTGTCCGCGGTTTGTGACGTGCGAGTTTGCGCACAACTGCAACTGGTACGTGACGTTCGAGACGGACGAGGATGCGCAGCTGGCGTACGCGCATCTGCGCGGCGTGGTGAAGGAGTTTCAGGTGAGTTGTTGATCGTTGTGGATGTTGAGGCCACGAGCTGTATTCCAGGAGCAGTCTAGTCTAGTTCATTGATTAAAACATACACATATAATTGTGCTTCTTGAAGGTTTTGTAGTAAAAGTTAAAGTCATATAAATTATTCTATAATATACAATAACGTTGTTGGAGAAAAGTCTCGCCTGTTGCTAGTACGTCATCAGCAAGACATCTCCGTTCGCATGTGGAGAGAATCCAAGTAAAAGTAAAAGTAGTCGAATATTTGTACGCGAACTGAAACGAACAATTCTTCCAACAACCAACCAAACCAAACACAGGGCCGTCCCATCATGGCGCGCATCAAGGCCAAGCCAATGAATCGACTGCAGATCGCCGCCGGCGGCGGCCAGCCGGGTGGCAACCCCAACAAGAACAACGGCTTCCGCCAGACGCCGCCGCCACCGCCGCCCCAAGCACAAGCCGTCTACGATCCGGCTGCCGCGGCGGCCGCCGGCGTGTACGCGGCAGCAGCTGCGGCGGCGGCGTCCGCCTCCGGTGGTGGTGGCGGAAGTGGCCACCACCAGCAGCCGCCGCGATTCGTGTACTCGAATGCGCCGCTGTCGCAGGGTTCGGTGCCGTTCGCCAATCAGATGATGTTTGTAAGTAGCAGTCGTACATTGGCAATACACTAGGGGTGTGCATTGGCCGTTAATGTTTGCCGAACTCGTTGACATAATGAACTGAAATATGGTTTGACTTGAAGGTTTTGAGAGCAGCTACAATAGGCCAAAACACAGTTTGTATTTACAAGTTTGGTTTGGTTGTTAATGGAGCCCAAATATGTCGCTGTACGTGTCATTCGAAAGTGACTTGGTGTCAGGTTTACTCCCGAGAGGACCGAATGTTCTTCGGACCAGGGACCTGAAAATTGGCCTAGTAATGCTTGCGATGTCTAACTAGCGATTAGTGGAAATCCGAATGGATTATATTGACCCGTTCTCCGGTGGCAACTCTCAATGCACACCCCTAGAAATTGTGAACAATCCCACAGAGATGACAGCCTCATAATCAACCCCGACCTCCGCAGTCATTCCCCCATCAGCATCAGCCCTTCTACCCGGGCATGGTGCCGCACTGGCCGCCCGTGTCGGCGCCCGGTGGCCACAGTGGTGGCGGCGGTGCCCAGTCGCAGCAGCTGCAGCCGCATCCGGGCGGCTACTACGAGCTGAGCAGCGTGTTCGCCGCCAATGGTCTGGCACCGCAGGTGACATATGCCGGCAGCGGCGGCGGCGCCAAGCCGCGGTACAACAACAATGGTGGTGGCGGCGGCGGCGGCGGTGGCGGACATCGTCCGAACGTGCGCAACAAGCGACCCACACACCAGCAGCAGCAGCCACCGCAATCGATGCAATCGATGGCCATGGATCAGCAGCAGTCACATCATCACAGTCGGCCACTGCTCGAGGCGTTGCCCGGCGGCGGCGCCATGGCGGTCGCCCTCCATCCTCACTACAAAGGTCAGCCGCCGATGCATCACTACAAGAGTGCGCCGACTCCGGCGCTGCTCAACCACCACCAACACCAGCAGCAGCAGCAGCAGCATCACCATCAACACCATCTGCAGCCACAGCCGCCGATGCACCTGTTGGCCCAGCAGCAGCAGCCGCAGCAGCAGCCACCCATCGTCCTTGCCACGCAGCAGCAGACTGGCGCCAAGTCGATTGACAGCAGCAACGCCAGTGCCACATCGACAGCCAGCACCACCATCCCCATCACCTCCAGCAAACAGCCCAAAGAGCCGACAACAGCAGCTGCAGCGGCGGCGGCGGCCACTGATTCGTCGCCTGCGTCGCCGTCCGCCTCAGCCACATCTTCGTCGGCGTCATCCGCATCAGCGGCGTCTTCGACCACCACCACCACCACCACCAACCCGACCACCATCACTCCTTCGTACTGTCATACGTCCAATGTGCCACATAGCCTAAGCAGCAGCAGCAGCAGCAGCAGCAACATCCAACCACTACAGATAAGCCAACCACCTCATCATCCTCACATCCTAACCGCCACCGCCAGCAACCTCAGCCAGCAGCAGCAGCAACACCCACAGTCGACGCCGCCACTTCAGCAGCTTCACTCGCATATGCAGCAGCAGCAGCAGCACCATCATCAGGCTCCGCTGTCCTCTGCGGCTCCCACCATCCTGCATCATCAGCATCACAGCATCAGCAGCAGCAGCATTCCCCACTTTGCCACCTACCCGCCAGCGCCGTTGGCCAGCCACCAGCAGCAACATCACCAGCAGCAGCAGCAGCAGCATCAACAGCATCCGCACCAGCATCAGCACATGTTGCTGGAGCAACAGCATGATGGCAACAGCGTGGCGGCCAACAATCTGGGCACCGGTCTGATGCCGATTCCGGTCGGCGGCAAGCTGTACGTGCCACATCCGCATCAGCAGATGCACATGCAGCAGCAGCAGCAGCATCAACAGCAACACCACCACCACCAGCACCCGGTCCACCATCTGGCGTCTGGCGCCATACATCAGCTGACCGAGGAGGAGTACCAGCAGCACCAGCAACGCATCAACAACGGCGCTGGTGCCCTGGCCAAAGATCAGTGGCCCCAAACCTCTGCTTCGGCGAACAAATATCGCCGACGTCGGAAAGACGACGAGCAGCAGCAGCAGCCACAACCACACTCCACGTTCTCGTCGACCGCGACTGCCTCGAAGCCCGTCCATCTGCAGACCGCCATCAATCTGGGCGGCGGAAACGTGGCCACCGTGGGTAAATCTGGTGTTGGAGGTCAAGCAGCGGTCGGCATGCCCGTCGGCTCCCTTGTGCTCGGTGGCCCGGCACTGGCCGGCCAAACCGTTCTGGTACCTGGCAGCGGTGCCGTCGGCAGTGCGCTCCTTGGCACGTCGTCATCGATCGTGACCACCGGAGGTCTGCAGCAGCAAATGCAGCCCACGGTTTCCGCGATCAGTGGCAGCGGCCGCCAACAGCAGCTGGCCGCCATTCAGTCGAACAACACGCCAGCAGCCGCTCCGAACTCGGCCTTCGATCTGATGGCCGCCTCATTTCCGCCGCTGCCTGTCGCCCCGCCGCATCCGGGCACTGCCGCCGCCGGCGGCGCTGGTGGCGCCAGTGGCGCTCTGTCGTACGCGACAGCGGCCGCAGCCGGAACAGCCGCGCCGGCCGCCGCCGCCAACGGTGCGGACGCAACGGGGGCAGCTGCCGCCACGGCGGCCGGTGTCCATGTTGTCAAACACCACGCGTGGGGCGGCGAGAGGCGGCTGGCCGACGTAGTCAAGGGCACCGCCACCGTATCCGGTCTGCGACAGAAAACGAAATCGGAGAGTGCCGGTTCCGGTCCGGATGTGGCGGCCGCCACTGCGGGCGGCTCGTGCACCACATCGCCGCCGATGACGCCGCATCAGGTTGCCGGCGCGACGGTGGTGGCGTCCGCAGCGGCGGCGGCTGCCGCTGGCAGCGATGTGGCAGCCGCCTGGCGCGGCAGCTCGGTGGCGCTGACGCCGCCATTTTCGCCGGCCGTGCCGGCGAGCGGCGGCGTCGCCGAACTCAAGAAATCTGTGATAAAGACCGGTGGCACCGCCGTTACCGCCTCCGCTTCCGCCATGGCGTCGCAGCAGCAGCCGCCGCCGCCGCCAGCGCAAAAGACTGAAGAGGCGGTCCAGCAGCAGCAGCAGCAGCAGCAGATGCTTCCCAACGGTGTCGGACCGGACGCACGGACGTCAACGATCGGTGCTTCAACGCCGACATCGTCGACGCCATCGGCGTGGTCGAGCGTGGCGCCTGCGCCCACCTCCGCCCATACGCAAGCGCCGCCGGCGCCAGAAGCCAGCTCGACTGTTGCCAAGCCGCCGACACAAGCGGCAAGCGCTGCAGTCTCGGCGCCACCGGCGACCACGGGCACCATCGAAGATGCCGCGCCGGCGCTGCCGCCGGGCGGCCGTCTGAGCTACGCCCAGGTGGCCCAGCACCACAAGGATCGCCAGCAGAAGACGAAGACGAACGTTCAGCGATCAGTCGCCAGCACAGCGTCCACGGCCACCGTAGTCGTGTCGGCGCTGGGCGGAGACAGCCGACAGCAGCCGGTGCCTGCGGAGAGGGATAACAAACGCCAGTCACCGTCGCCGGTCGTCGCCTGCAATGGTAAGTGAGTGCTCAGAATTATATCAAAACCTTCTCTCTCGAGTGTGTACCAAGGAAGATGCATATGGAATCGCTGAATCGCGCGCGACTTGGAGCTGTATTTTCGT
>JANTBZ010051802.1:0-26103 GCA_024741255.1 Exechia fusca | reverse complement strand
CTTTTATGAGAGTTTTTCTTTGTCAAACTTGTGCCTACAATTTTGCATCA
Organism: Exechia fusca; assembly: GCA_024741255.1. Taxonomy (NCBI): domain Eukaryota; kingdom Metazoa; phylum Arthropoda; class Insecta; order Diptera; family Mycetophilidae; genus Exechia; species Exechia fusca. The sequence continues at coordinate 26,053 of JANTBZ010051802.1, read as the reverse complement.
ACGGATTTTCGAATCATCAATCGTCAATACAAACTTTTATACAAGAACTCAATCTTCAACTGATCATATCTTCGGCCACTGTGCGCATTGGCAAGAGTCTTCATTGTGCCCATAGAATCACCAGCTAGACGCTCACCGTGATCCGTAACGACAAGTGCGTGACCTCTCCTTGTAAGTTTCTTTACTGAGTCTCTTTTCAAAAGTATAGAAAGATAAAATAGTAGCTTAAGGTCAATCCGCATAATTCCGTAGATTGGGCCTCAATTGATATCCCTTTTCATTGTTTTTCGCCATCGTTGTGAAACGGCATAATTCTTTAATGCAATAACACATTTCGTCTCGCTATGAAGTATAATATATCGGCTATATTATACTTCAGGTGCTCTGAATATTGGAAAAATAGTCTTTAGTACCAGGATATGAATACCATCCGACTGATGCGTTTTTGTGAAATTTGGATAAGGTTTATCGCTCCATCTTGTCCACGATTTACAGAACCATTTTGTAATATCTTATATCAGCAATCTCCATCAATCGTTTTTTCGGCCTATCGAAAGTATTTTGTTGATTTGTACACGTTTTCGTTGGTAACTGCCACAATTGGACGTACAGTTGAGCGCATCGTCTCCAGTGTTGAGTCTCCAGTCTCCAGTTATAAGATATTTTCCGATTTGGACGACTTACGTGAAGTGTATTCTTAACATCAGATAATCTCTATTCGTTAGTTGGATTTGGAACTTTTCTCAACTGAAAACGACTCAATTGTCGTGGTCACCCATTTAATATCAATTAAATCGCCCATTGGATAAACCTAACATGTTATCAGTCAGCAGGTGTTCGTGACAGGTGGAGCTGTTGCTCGAACACCAGCAAAATGATTAATAATTTCGCCGAAACAATTTGCCAGCAGAACAGTCATGGTTTCTGCGCGAAATAAGAATGTTGTACTCACTTCAATGTATTGAAAACTATGATTGAATGTAAAATGCTAATGACTTTTTCGATAAAACCAGGTTGAGTTTTGATTGGTTTCACAACTAACCACTAACCACATCCATTCTTCCACCCCTCCACCCCCCCGCACAGACCCCAAACAATCGCACACCACCATCTGCGTCGTCGATCACCATCACACCGACGGCACCTACGTCCTGCGCGCCCTCAAGCAAAAGATCTTCGTCGACGGCCTCTGCTATCTCCTCCAAGAGATCTACGGCATCGAGAACAAGAACATCGGCAAACTCCCGCCCTCGGCGCTCGCCTCCCTCGACGACGACACCGACGACAACGGCAGCGAGTGCGTCATCTGCATGTGCGACACACGCGACACCCTCATCCTGCCCTGCCGCCACCTGTGCCTGTGCAACTCGTGCGCCGACTCGCTGCGCTATCAGGCCAACAATTGCCCCATCTGCAGGGCTCCATTCCGCGCCCTGCTGCAGATCCGCGCCGTGCGCCGAAAGGGCGCTCTGGGCGCCGGTGGCGCGACTGCCGTGGCCGCCGGCGGAGTGGCCATTCTGCCGCCCAGTCCGCCGCCGGCGCCGCTGCAGCAGCAGCAGATGCAGCAGCCACCGCCGCCCATCGTGGCGGAGAATCTGCCCGCCGGCTATATGGCGGTGTCGCTGATCGAGGCGCTGAACGGGCCGGCGCATCAGCATCAGCAGCGGAAGGTCGAGGAGACGCCAGCGGTGCAGCAGACGACAGTCGTCGCTCCGGCTGCGGCCGCCGAGAGTTTGAACCGTTCGAGGAGTGCGGATGAAAACGATTCGACGGCGACGAATGGGTCCGAGATGGCGGTGATGGCGCCAGTGGCAGCGGCAGCCAACGAAGCGAAGAAGAAGTCAGCGCCATCGGATTCCAAGAACGGCCGCACCACGAAACTGGCCACCAAGCAGCAGCAGCAGCAGCTGCGCGACACGCTGAAGATCATCAACGAGAAGATGAGCACGAGCACAAACACCGGCGATGCTGCCGCCGCCGCCGAAGCGGATGGCGGCGATGCGGACAGCGACACGGAGAAGCTGTCGCCGCTGCTCGACAAGCGTCAGTCGTCGCAGAAGAGCTCGCGCTCGCGCTCCGAGAAGGCGGCCGAGGCCGATGAGGTAGGACTAATATAGGCATGATGATTGGAGTCGGTTTGCGCGTGCTAGATTGTATGATTTGGGTGTGAACTCTGCTCGGCCCGTGTATTTTTGATGATGAGAACTTCCCAATTAGTTTGGAACCTAGTGGCGTGCGTGTGAGCCCGTTAGTTTTTCCGCTCTGGTCAATAACGTAGTCGTGGTTTTGTGTGTGCGCTTATTTCCCAAACCCAACCGCCCCCCAACCGCTCAAAAATCCATCCGCCCATCCGACCGTCCGTCCGTCGTGTGGTCAGATGAATGCAAACGCTGACAATGCCGACGAGGATGCGGCCAACGACGACGATGCGGATGCGGCCAGCCAACCGGGCGATGATGAACTGGCTGCGCTGGCGGGCGGAAACGCCCAAGAGGGAAGCGCACACAGCAAGAGCAGTCGTGGCAGTGCGGCGAGTGCCGATGACTCGGACTACTTTACGCCCGAGGACTCGGCGGCGGCGGCGGCTGCGACGTCGGTGCGCAGTCCGCTGTGTCCGCAAGCGGCCAAGAAAGTACGACCACGCTCGCGTGGCGATGACTTTTGATGATGATTTGTGTTGTTTGGGGTTTTTATTTGCTGTAGTTTTGGTTTGGTTGGATTTTTGAAGTATGTATGTAGTCGACAGAGGGATCGGGTGGATACGGTTTCATTTGTACATATTTTATTGAGTTTATCCCCATGTGAAACCTTGCCGATTTCACGGTATATGATTGTGCTGTTTTCAGTGAATTGGAATGCCTTTTTTTATATTTGTCCAAATATAGCAACATAATGGGCTATCTTGCGTGAGTTCTGCATTTTCATAATTGGTTCGTGAGCTTGAGGTCGAATCGATAAAAGAGTCACATTAAAGGATGATAATTACGCATCAACTTACGCATCAACATTAACGAGCGAAAATAACATGTACAATTTCAATAACAGCATTATCATATACGGTGAGGTCGGACGGTAATAATCTTTAGTGACCATGTAATCCCTACTCACGTTATACTTAATGGATACTCCCGCAATCAATTTTATAACAACGCTTTATTATTATTATCCGCTTGATTATGTTGAATACAATTTGAATATATTCTTTCTGGCTTTGTATTATATTTATTTCTCCGATATGGTGTAGTGCCTCTTCTCTATCTATAGCATAACCGAGTTGTTCTCTATCGTAGTCACTAGCGCACTCTCAACCCAGCCGCCCATAAACGCATCCCCCCAGAACAGTGTCCCATCCACTATCGACCCACATCCATCCTCATGCGTCTCTCATTGTCTCGGTATCCGACACCAGTGCAAATTTCGTGCAAAATCAAAATTGTTCTCGTTCGTCTTTCGTCCCATTTCCGCCATGTCACGCTCATCATTTTACACAATGTCGTGGTCGTTGTCACACGCATTCGCACCACCACCACCACCACCACACACAACCATCAACCGAAAACCCCACGAAAACCAAGCAGCCGCCAACGAACGGCGAAGATGAATCGACCAGCAACGCCGAGCAGCACAACAAGTCCACCGAGTGCCTGACCGGTGATGCGTCCGCAGCATCGGCTCCGGCACCGGCGCCGACTCTGCCGTCTGCCGTTCGCGACGAGCATCGCTCATTGCCTGGTAGGTGTCTGCATTTCGATCCATCTATTCTTCGACGGGTCCCTTGAAATATGAGCATGACAAATAAGCGCACGATCAGGAAATAAGCGAACGCAGGACCGAAAACGAACCCACTCTTTTATGGGTGCGTGTCATGATATGCGCACTGGAAATAAGCGCACTACCAGCGCAGGAACGAAATTTACTCAAAATGATTTGTGTCGATTTCGGTCTTGAGCTGTTAATGCGCTTATTTTCAGTGCTCATATTTAACAGACTGAAAATAAGCACTAGAAATAAGCGCACTACCAGCGCAGGATCAAAATTGACGCATCGCATCGATCGACGACTTTTAGGACTCTTTTTTTGATCGATTTTTGTCTTGAGCTGTTAGTGCGCTTATTTCCAGTGACATATTTAACGAATTCCCATTTTTGGTCGATAAAAGGCTTCCTTTTGCTCATATTTTACGGACCCCTCTTCGACCCTCCGCGTAGTGCGCCATCCACCCCCTAAACGCCTCCCCTAATACAATCTCAAGTATCTCCGCAGACAGTCCAGTGAGCGGCAACTCGAATCTGTCGGCGCGCAGCTCCAGCGACGGCAGCTACTCCAGCGGATCGTCGACGCGCCAGCTGCTCGCCCATCCGGCGGTGGCGGTGTCCGCCAACAGCGGCGGCGCTAGCTCCTGCAATTCGGAAGACGTCTCGTTGATTAAGGCGCCTATGGGTGATATTGCCGCGAATGGCTCTGCTGCACCGGTGCATGTTTAGCATAGTGCATGATGCGAACAGAGAATTATCAGTTAGGCCGTTGTTCGGGCCGACACAACATGCGGATTATTATGCTTGCATCATAAGTTGATGAGACTGGCCTTTGGTAGCATAGCGTTCTCAGTCACCCAAAAATGCACAAAATCGATCTGAAATCGAACAGCAGTTCATAGTCGAATGTACGGAGTCAGGAGTCTGGAGATACATATTGGTTGTTATACAGATGCTATTTTTTTTGTTTTCTCAATTTTTTGTGTTTTATTTTGTGTTCGTAAACATTATTTCTGATTTCTTCTCATGTTTCAATGACAGACTGTTCATACAGATTATATTATAATTTCCTAAAATCGTATCTACGTTCTACAAATGGTTCTAATTTTACGAGGGAGATTCAATTGTAAATCGAAACGATAAATAATTTCAAATAGTTGTTTTGTGTGACTGAGAATCGCCACACAACAACGACAGTCTCGTGAGCTTCTGATCAAGCTAGTATATCGCAAACAAATCGCGTGCGTGCGTGCAATTCCCTATCTCAATAATAATATAACTATAATTAATGATAATCCCCAACACAAACCCCCAACCCACATGGTGCAAGAAACAAATAAATCAAACCTACAATATAACAAGAAACAATCAGAGACCGCGCGCATTGTTCAGTTCTCTCAATGGTCTATGACAGTGATAGACCATTCGGATTTATTTTGTATAACAACATTCAATTTACAACACGTGTATTTGACATTCAAGAGACTGTGGGAAAATATATCTCTATTCAACCCTGCTTCCGGGGTTCCACTCCACTCTCCCTGTACTTCACCACACCGTCGACTTTGGCCCGCCATCGGCGGCCACCGCCACTGTCGTTGTTCGATTTGCCGCCACCACCAGCGCGGGCGATGACACCAACCTCGGTCCGTGCAGCACCGATGCACCGGCAGCCGAAACTCCGGCCGCTCCGCCAAAATTCACATTGATATTGATCGAGTGCAGCGGCGCCACGCCAACCGGCTCCCTATCCACCAGCAGATCGATGGCGCCCTCGAACGGCCGCAACGCCCCATACTCCACCGTCAACGGCACGTAGAACCGGCCGTGCGAATGCAGCGCGAATATCGGCACCATCTTGGCGGCGGACGCGGTCGCCGCGGGCGCCAGAAACGCCGGCGGCGTCGCCGGCTGCAGCAGCGTCTTGAACATCGGGAATGCGCTCACCTCGGGCTTGCAGTCGCCAGCGGCGCCGCCAACCACGGGTTTCTCATCGGAACTGTTGTGCTCACCGAATCCCATGCACATTTTCGGCTTCTTGCATTCGACCCCCTCGCCATCCGTTCCGACACCATTTCCGGCACTATGCGGACTATCCGCCGACTTGTGACTGTCCACCGTCGCCCCTCCGTCCGTCATCACCGACATGCGCTCGTGCGTATCATCGGCGTCCATCGCATGATGGTGCGAATGGTGACCGCCATGCATCGCGTGCGTGTCCTGCGAGAAGCGCTGCTGAATGTAGTTCTTGAACTTGTAGCTGTTCGCATGATGATGGTCCGCGATATCGTGCGCACACGTCGCTGTGGTGTCGTGCGACAGCTTGCGCAGCCGGACGCCACCGGAGCCGGAGCCATTGGCCACCGTCAGCGAGTGCGGCAGCGATTGTTCCGTGTCGGCGTCGTCGTCGTGCGGATGGCGGCTGTGCGGCGGAGAATGATGATGGTGGTTGTCGCCGGTGTCGTCGTCCTCGTCGTGCAGATGATCGAGATGATGATGATCGTGATGATCGTCATGGTGGTGATCGTCATCATCGTCGTCCGGATGCGTGTAATTGGACCCCACCGACGCCGGTGGCCGGAGCGGAACGGTTGCCGAAACGGAGCCAGACATTACGCTGGCGCCGGGCAGCACCGGCGAGTGACTGTGGCTGCTGTTGTGGTCGTACATATGGTGGTCGCCGCCGCCGTTCGGCAGGCGCCGCTGCAGCGGATGACTAAAGTTGGGCGCCGTGGCCACATCGAGGCTGAGCGATGAGGCGGGCGGTGAATGCATCGTCGGGTGACCGCCATTTGAATGAGCCATGGGGGCGGAAATGGAGGCGGCTACTGAAGTGATGACAGATGCTGCTGACTGTTGGGTGTGTTGGGGCTGCAGTGGCGCCTGGGGATGCTGCTGCTGCTGCTGATGCTGTTGAACTCTCGACCCAATCCCATTGGGCAGACTGAACGTCGCCCCGTTGTTGATCTTGCGTCGCAAGCTCAGGTCCTTCACATCGTCCTCAATGTCAGCTGCCGCTCCAGCGTCCATGTGCTGCTGTTGCAGCTGCAACTGCCTCTGATGCTGTTGTTGCTGCTGCTGCTGCTGCTGCTGGCGCTGCATGCGGCCGTGCACGGGCAGATGTTCGGGCATCAGCATCGGCATCGGCGGATGCGACGACGACTCGTGCTGCGACTCATGGTCGTCGTGCGACAGATCATCGTGATGGTCGCTGCTGTGCTCCGTATCCGAAGCGGTCAGCATGTCGCGCAGCTGGCTCAGCGGCGGATGGAAGGCGCCGTTCAGCTGATGATGCGGATGCGAATGATGATGGCCGCCGCCGCCGCTCGGCGGACTGCCACTCGACGCCGACACCGAGTCCAAAGCGTGCGCTCCAACTCCGCCGCCTCCGACGCTGCCCAGTCCGCCCAGTCCGCCGTTGCTGCCCGTCCTGCCGCCGCCGCCGCCGCCGCCGGGCAACTTCAAGCACTCGCCCTTCATGTACTCCTTCAGATGGTCGACCAGCTGGTAGCAGATCTCGCGGTGGCCGGCGAACAGATAGTTGGCCGCCTGCTGCAGGCACTCCTCGTAGCCCAGCTTGAACATCGTTTCCTTGTTGGCGTACTCCTGATGCTGCAGTTGCTTCATGTAGCGGATGGACATCTCGATGATTTCGGTCTTCTCGATGCGGCCGCGCCCCTTGCGCTGGTACTGCGGCGGGATGAGGCGCGACAGGTCGGCGAGGCAGGAGTTCATGCGGTCACGGCGCCGCTTCTCGATGATGCGGTGGCTGAGCGGGTCTTGCTGTGGCGGAGAGAGAAAATGGCGGGTAAGATTGAATCTGAATTGAATGAATGCTTTTATGAATACTTACGCGTGATGCCTTGCCCCGGCGTCCCGGTCCGAAGTCGGCATCGTCCTCGCTGTAGGCGGACGCCGCCGATGCGGAGAAGTTGAGGCCGCCCTCGTTCAAGTAGCCGAAGCCCGAAACGGTTGTATCGCTGTAGAAGAGAAACGAATATGGGCAATTAAAACCAGGATAGTCAGAGAATGTAATCATTCATTTCGAGGTCTAGCAGATTAGATTTAGTACATCCAGTCACTCTTGATTCCAGTCACATATTGTATTGTGTTAATCACGAAACGTTCAACAACTACACGTGGGCTTGGCGAAGCTTGAACTGAATCGCGTCGTGCGTCATATGCGCGCAACGCAACACCCAACTGTATTTTTGTAAATATTTGCGCAAACATTCAAAAACAAACGGCTTTCATATGGGCGCAAGAACACGTTGCGGTGTGTGTGAGTTGTTAAGATCCGTCTGCTACCTGCTGCTCCAAATGAGCTTATGCGCGTACGTCTTATCATTCGTGACACCGTCGACACCGTCGAACTGGGACAACACGCTCGTGTGCGTACGCATCATTTTATACATTTTATTGTTATCGATGCGATATTGCGTTAACAGGTGAAACTGTAAGATCGCACGTGATCACAGGTGTGCCATACGCATGTGCGGATTATTTGCATGTCGCGCGCGTTGCGAATGTGGAAACATGTGTCAAGGTGTGTTTTGGAGGACCGAGCGAGTCGCGAGTAATCTTGTTGTTCGCGCAGCAAGTCATTCGAAAGAGTGCACAATTCTCTTGTCACAGAGGACACGCGATATATTCAATAGGGTTTATCTGGAACATGGCACTGCGGGTAGAATCGTTGCTGCCAATTAATTCGTGCGTGAGCTGGTGTGTCTTCTTGCGTTGGTGGTTGGCGATAAGATATATAACGGTCACACAAATGCCAGCGTAGCACGTTTTCATTTTGTGACACATTCCGATTTCTTCGTCAACACAATCACACACACACACACACACACTTGAACCGCACCACAACAACTGGTTGATACAAGAAACCTGATGCTTCGATCACATGACCGACGCGTGATTTTGATAAGCATTCTTTTTTTGGTATTCATCGTTCGTGGCCATCATCGTTGTTGATGTGTTGACGTGATTGAGAGAGATGTGGCACAGTTGATGGACTTGTTATGCAGGCAATCTGAAAAACGTATTCATATTAATTTTTATGACTCTCCGTCATGTCGTTACCGTAATTGTAATAGTTGAATAATGAATATTCGTGTTCATGTAAATGTTTTTGATAAGAACTGCAATAATGTTGCCTGCATTCCGAATCTGGCATGTTATTGAGTTTCGGTGATATGTTCATGCAGGTTCTAATAAATGTAACATAATATTTGGATATGTTAACTGTGCATGCATTTACATACTCGTGTCGACAACATATTCGTTATTGCGCAGGTTGCGCCGCACTACCTACTGAAATATGTTTGTAACATTATATACAATATCGATATTAATTTCGTAATTTTATCGAGAAATTGTATTGTATGTGGCGCATACCTTGGTTGTACACATATCGCTAGGAATCATTATACATAACATTTGAACGTACATAAGCTCGAACAAAGCTTTCGCCGCCACCCCACAAGAAGTGCCGGTGCGCGGCCTGCCTCACTGTTGCCGACACCGACTTGCATGCCGTGTGTATGCCGAACAGTATATTATACGATATAATATTATTGCGCAATTCTCGCCGGGACATGAAACCGGAGGGAGCAGCACACACGGCTAAAATTGTGTATATTTGCAACGCTGCATACCGAGCACGAACTCTCACACCAACACACACACCCACCCGAGAAAGCATGCGCATATTGTGTGCTGATATCCTATGTACAATACTAGACGATATGCTCTGGCGTTGTTGGGTGGTGTTCGTGGTGTTCGTGACGGTGGTTGGTGGTGGTGGTGGTGGTGGTGGTAGTGTTTGTTGTCGTGTTGGTGTGGTGGTGTCGGTTTTGTGTGGCGTGTTTGTGCGGATAGTGCGCGTCAGAAATTATTGTGCAAGGTCAGGTCTCCGCCGTGTGTGAGCGGCGGGTATATTATGTGCAAAATTGAGCGAATGTGCGACGTGTATATGTGTCTAGAGCAGACGCAAACATCGTGGCATTAGAGTGGCTGCTGTTTTGGTCTCCTGCACAGTTCCGCTGCGCACACGACTATACATTGTAGTATCTTGCGACGTTTCGCGGAACGTGATTCAATTGAGTCGCAGCGGGCGCAGCAACATTGTACAGTTTTATTTACTAACTAACTAGTGCGCACGATGCTCGGAAAAGAAGGAATGTGTCGAGCACCTTGCATATGTTTCCGAGTCGAGCGTTTCGACGGAATATACACAATACACCCGACATCTACATCTACATTCAGTATTCAGCACGACCACAAACGCAAAACACCGACCGACCCGCCGTTCGTCGTCAATTCCTGCCGGTAATAATTTCGATGTCGATACGACGAGCGGCGGGGATTTTCCGTTAGTGTGCTCGCGCGAGAATACACATCGTTATTCGTTATGTATATTAGTACAGACCCCGATGAAAATAGCGCATGACCTTCAAGTAGATGTGTGTGTGTGTTATGTGCCAGCTCGCTATCCGTGTGTGTGTGTGTGTGTGTGGGCATATATTCAGTATTTATACATACGTGCACTAGGTGTTATTATACCGCGAAAAGCCGATCGCATTTTATGCGCTCCGGCGTGTTGAGGCAGGAGCACGTCCGTCCGCACGTCCGCACTAAACGCATTTGTGCGGTTGTTCGCTCGCTACTCCCACCATCAATCTCGGGGTCAGCGCAAAATTGTGCGTGCTTATATTTGTTCGGGGGTTCAGGCACGTACCGCCCCGCACACCCTGAGGTTCTAACGAAAACCCGGCGCGCCTACGCTAATGCATACGCTTACGATTCGCCGCACCGCATCAACATGCACGCCTACGCCACGCACACCTAATGGAATCAGTATCGCGAAGCCTGAGGAGTTGGTGGTCCACGCAGGACCTTGGCCTGCAATCGGACCGTTTTGCCGTGTGCGTGGTTGCGCGCGGATCATCCGACGAAGTTCAACTACGAATATACATTATTGTTATACCAATAATAATAATGCATAATGTGCACAATACTCATGCAGTAGGACGCGAGATGCGACAATATTGCGCACATCAGTTGATCTGGTGGAATTTATATATTGGCTGCGCCGCCGCGACAACGCGCGCAAACTCAAGAAGAACGGTTACGATTGGCTTCCTATAGAAAGTTCGACGTGCACAGCACACCAATATAAAGGTGACCGTTGAACTTTGTACTGTGTGCAGCTGGTATCGATTGATTTCTTTCCTACACACAACATAAACCGTACTACGCCGCACAAATAAATTGTGAATATTGATGAACATTACAACTATTGACCGGTATGCCATGCAGTAACTGGCCACGTAAGCTAAGCTGTGAAATACTGTCCTCAAATACGGCTTGCATATTTAAATTATGTATAACCGAAACGTTTAACATAGCACGTTTTCAGAAATACACGCGAATCTGCGCGCAACTGACATGTGGGCTCAATCGTCGTTATTACTTATCACAAATAGCTAATTTTATACTTGACACAACACACACACCACACACCCAGTCAGTCAGTGTTGGATGACTGTGTGTGCGAGTGTTTTGAATCGTTGATGGCGACGTTGGTCGGTCGGACGGTCGGTCGGGCGGGCGCTCGAGCGTGAAAACGTGAGTGACTGCCGTTCGTTCCGTGCGATTTTTCGCTCTACTGTGGTGGTGGTTGGTCGTGGTCGCCCGTTGTCGACCGGTTGTTGCTGCACGTGCGGTGTCATCGCGCGGCGCGCGAACACAGACACATGCATATACTATATGCAGAGTAGTGTCGATAGTCGTTAGACGGCGAGTACTCTAGCGTACTGTATTCAATTGCGTTCGACTAAAAATACAGCGAGCACACACACACACGTATGCACACATTACTTGCACACACGCACAAACACAAATGTATAATATAAGCACCAATTGCCGCCGCTCAACGGTCGCAAGCGGTCGGACCGACACCGACAGAAATTATACTATAGTCTTATACTTGCGCGATATATTCGTATGACAACACATGCGATGCGCGCGCGGTTGTTTACACGGGGACGCGTGCGCACATTCTGTAAACGTGCTCGATTGAGTTCACGCTGATGATGATGCCATGTAACGTATAGTACACGTTACCATAAAATAGTATGTGTTGCGGCTGCGACACACACGACGATTAGATGATCATGTCAGCGATTCCGTGCGATGTGTGTGTGTGTGTTCGCTCGCCGACACTTTCTGTCACTGATGGCGGCGGTTGCAATGACGGACAATTGGTCAAGTCAATTTGACCGACCGACCGACGAGCGCGAGCGCGAGTATTTGCCAGTGTCTGTGTTTGCGTTTGTGATTTTTGTTTCGCGATTTCGATTAGCTAATGGCGACACGTTTTGTGTTTCGTGGATGCGGACGACATGCGGGGCGATACGGTGCGCGTTTTTGTTTGTCTATTCCTAATCCATTCCAGAGTCCGCGTTCGTAGAATCGATTGAATCGCGCACCCCCTAAAATCGGCGCTCACAATCGCATTGACAACTTGAAAACGGCTTGCGCCATTCAAGGTGAACTCAGCGCGCGGTGTTCCAAGTCCCGTGCGACGACCGATATCGGTCGTTGTATAGATTCGTTGCGTTGCGGCGCATGAAAAATGCGTTTGGCTTGGCAGCGAATGCGCCGGTATATTGCGTGCGTTGCGAATACACATGCGCGCAATTTGCAGGCGCGTATTTTTAGCGACAAAATAAAATACATATGAGCACGACGACAACATATAATATAGCACCATCCGCCGCCACGGCAGCCGTGCAAGACTTTTATTCAACGGAATAGTGCGCACATTGTATGTGTCGGTGTGCGTTCGTGTGTTGGTGTGAGAGTGTGCGCAAGTGTTTAACAGCAAAACTGTGTGCTTTAGCTTTATTTATTCGTTTGTGAATCGCGGGCTGTGTGAATGTTCGCGCTCCGCGCTAATGCGGACGTGCGATATGTGTGTGAGCGCTTGTTTTGTCGTCACGTATTTGGTCGGGGTGTGTGTGTGTGTGTATGTGAGGTGTCCGCGTCCGCACGATGTTCTATTTTCGGATGAATATTGATTCGATGGCTATGGCGGATATTTTTGGATAGTTGTGCGCCAAGTGGCATTAGGCGAGGAGTCGTCGTGACAAATGATTAACATCAACCAGACTACACGACAGTCCCAACACACGCACACCGAACACTGACGTCGGCTCTTATCGACCGGCTCCGAAATGTCACGCCACAACTATTTACTCAAGCCGAACCCCGGAGAGCTTAGTAGCTAGCAACACACACAACACACACTCGTGCGCAGACTCGAGCCAGATTATCATAATCTTGGTCGTTCGTTGGTTGGTGTGTGAGTGTGTGTGTGTGTGATATAATGGCGGTGAATTCGCACACATGTGAACAAATGTGCGGGTTTACCATATTTAAAATTATCACGTGATGCTAGGCGAGATGGCCTATTTTGGGAGATTTGATGATCATAATTCTGAGAACGTGATCGATTGTGATGGACTGAGGAATGTGTGTATTTTTATATTCAATCTGAAACTCGTTGTTAATTTATTCTAATTCAAAATTCAACCCCATCATGCAACGAAGCAGATTTAGGAAATTATGAATGATCACGTTTCGCAATAACCAAGTAGCATAAATACAATATTCCAACCGGCACCGATCGGGTTAACACTCCTCGAGTCGTATCTTATTTAGTGTGTGTGCATGTGTGAATGAGCGACTCTGAGCGCTCACTGGCTCGCTCGCTTCGCGAATACACGACGACGGCAGAGCGGGTGCAAAAGGGGAGGGGGGCAGTTTCGTTACTGTGCGGCGGCGGACTTATGGAGTCGCGCACACTCAACACGTGATCGACACACCCAAACCAGTATCACGCATGTGCCGCGTATATTACGTTGTGCAATATACACACTTTGTCGTGGCCGCTGCTACGCCATATTTCTGTAGAGTGCACTTGCACACAACGGCGTCGTCGTTTAGTCAACGTCGCAACACACACATACGCTTCCATTAATTACGAACAGTGAATAGTGAATACCTGTTGACAGAAAAAATAGCGAAAATGTAGCGCGTTTTGTGTGAATTGCAAATCGCTGCGTTTTTCGAATTCGCGTGCGATGGATGGGTGTGCTCGGCTTGCGCGCGTATGTGTCAATCCAAACATTGAAACACGTTTTGCGCGCACACACACTCACGCAGCCCCACACGTTTTATTCGCGCTGCGTTCTCGCGCGCGCGCACGCTCGCGAGTGTGTGTGTGATATGTGTGTTAAACGTTCGGTCGGCGCTCCGCGCATAGCAACAGGCGGCAGCGGCAGCGTGATTTCGTGCGCACCGGCATTTTTGCGCTCGCGAACATATGCGATGTGTGCGTTTTTCGAATATATGGGCTCGCACATATGCAGCCGCAAACTCGCCATGCCATCATGCCACGCAAACCATAACGACGCATTCTTCGTGTGTGTTGGTTTTGTGTGTTCGAGTGTTCGTCGGGCGGCTGCGGCGGCGGCGGCTGTCTACTCTGAGTATGTTCGCGTGTAAGCGGCACACGTATCACACCCAAACGCACACATGAAAAAAACACACACACTCGAACACACACGGCCACGCCGCAGCTCGCGTGATGAAAACGTGACGCATTCGCCGCCGCCGCCGCCGCCGCCGCCGTCGCCACAGACTGTGCGCAGTTCGAATAGCGTAAACAAGGTCGGGCACGACGACGACATGCACAAGCTCACGTACACACACACTCGCTTGCTCGGCGACCGGACGGCCGCATCGCAAGTGTATTTTTCGCTGTGAGTGCGTGCTCGAATCGCTGTGTAGACTGTTGTAGACTACGGATAATAATAATGGCGTTGAATATATGCATATGCAATGCGCTATAATCGAGCGCTCGCCGCTTGTCCTCTGGCCGAACGCAATCGTCGAATATTCGTCCATCCGCACACAATCTAATGGGCGTCTCGGTCGTTCTACAAAACACTGAACGTGTCACGCGGCCGAGATCGCAGAGATCGCGTTATGTGCCGCTATGCGGTGCGGTATTTTTAGACCAAAACCGGTTATAAATATTATCACAAAATAACCTGCGCGAGCTCTGCCGCTGGCGCTTACTCATTCACTCGTCGTCGTCGATCAGCCACCAATTGCGTGCGACGTGCGAGTTATTTCCCCGCCGCCCGTTTCGAAATCGCATTGCTCGGCGAAAAAACCCAAAACGTTTTCGATGTCGTGCGGCGGCGGTGTTGCAAAATGCAAGGCGTCGCGTAATCGCTGGCTGGTGTGCTCGCTCAACACGCTCGGCTCGGCTGGCGGCGGGTTATCTGTTGGTGGTGTGCTCTCTGGTCTCGGCTCGGCGAGCGCGCAAACATACAGATAGTATAGCACACACAGACAAGCAGCGAGCAGCCTCAGAGTCACATGTGCGCAGCGGCAGCGGCTGCGGCGGCTGCGGCAGCGGCGGCGGCGACAACGTGAGACACGTGATCGAAATGTTGGCCTGTTTGTGCATACGTATATGTTGCGTTGCAACGGCAGCGCACTCGCACATAGGGCAACGGCAGCGGTTACGCGCTGACATCATCAATTCACACATGCACTCATGCACTCAGCCAGCACACATCATATACTATGCGTCGTTCATTCACAGCAGTGTATGCATATTATGATAAGGCGCAGTCGCAGTCAGTTTTATAATGAGCTATTGGATGTGTGATACGTTTGGAGCAGAGTTGCATGTCATTTGGAAAACGATTGTGCACATATTTTAATTGTATTATCATTTTTCATAGAATCCGAGGACATTCACGGTCTACGGTCGCTTTCTTCGTCAAAGGGTCAACTAGAAATATGAGCTATGATGTGATACGTTAGGAGCAGAGTTGTTGCATGTCATTTGGAAAACGACAGAGAGAAAATATTATAATTGTGTTATCATTTTTCGTAGAATCCGAGGATGCGACCGTAGACCGTCTACGGTCGCATTCTTCGTCAAAGGGTGGAATAGAAATATGAACTATTCTCGGAAAAATCTACTGCACATTAGAGACAGGTATTTCTACAATGACGCATGAAACATTCGGAATATTTTCGAATTGTCTATTGTGTATTTATATATTCCTATCGTAGTGGTGCAGTCTATCGAAAACGTTTTATAATGAGCTATGTTGTGATACGTTAGGAGCAGAGTTGTTGACTGGAGAACAAATTATAATAGAATCTGTGGTGGTTCACGGTCTTCAGTCGCCTCCTTCGTCAAAGAGACAGGTATTTCTACAAGAACTAATGAAATATTCGAAATAATTTTAATTGTCTATTGTCTATTACTATTTCTACCGTATATTCATCCGATTTCGTTCTAATTACCTTTCATACTTCGAAATTTGAACTATTCTCAAACATTCAACTGTCTAGTATTTCTACTGAATATCATCCCCGTCTAATTACCTTTCGTACTTGACGGCATGTGGCGTCGCGTGCCCATTGGGGTCCCAATACGGCTCCATGATTTCCAGGTAGTTGTTACGTGTTCCGCTTGGTTCGCCCGTCTTGAATAGACTCGAGCTTGTGCTCGTCTTCGTCGATTCTTCCACCCACTCGCTCGCTCCCACCCCTCCTCCTCCCGGCTCGGCTCGGCTCGGCTGCCACGCACACGCTTCGATGTTAATGCAGGCTTTTCGGGGTAGGACGCAACGACTTTGGGCGAACTCGATGATTTGGAACAGCGACAGCAGCTGCGTTGCTTGTTGCTAGACCGCTGGATGGAGCCCAGTGTGTGCGTTGATTCGCAATTGTCTGTATTCACCTCAGTCTGTCACTCACTCACTCACTCGCGAGACGTACCTTCCGAACGCATTCGATCGACGGTTTCATCCGCCAAGAAGAGAACGAACACTCAAAGCTCCCTCACTTCAGATCACAGAACACTTCTGGTACAGTTCGCCCAGTATGATGTTCCACACGGAGCAATAATGTGTATAGCGCGGTTTCCGATAGAAGATCACGACACGACTCTGGCTGTGGATGATTAGCTTACACATTAAACCTGCTACGGTTCGGCGGCGTTCACAAAACCGTCCTCGGTGTTGGCTGCTGGCTGTTCGCTTCGTCGTCGTTGCACCAATCGGCCGAATCTTGGCGGCGGATTGAGACGACTGACGAGGGTCGGTTGGATTAAATTCGCTGGTTGGTTGGCTTTTTTTCGGTGACGCGGTAACGTCACGGGTGCGTGTGCTGTAACCAGTGGCGGCAGTTCTGTTGCGCGGACTCGGCGCGTCTGTGGTCGAAAATAGAGTCTGTGTGGTCTGGTCACGTGTGTCTAACAGTCGGCGGTGTGTGTGTGTGTGTTGTTTCGCACGTGCGTGTTGCGAAGCGCGTCTATTTTATTATGTATTTCATATTCGAGTTTACGTAGAACTTGGACATGTGGATGGCCGGATGTCGAGCGCGCGAAAGCACTGAATGTGTGGAACACTCGTGAGTGTGGAATGTGTAGAATGTGACGGGGTTTGTGCGCTGTTGCGCCGCGGTGGCTGACGAAATATTTCGGTGTAGGTTGTGTGGACACTTGTTGATCGCTCGCACTCACTCAGTCAGACTCACTCGCACTCACTCGCTTGCACACTATCACTTCTCGCGGATGGTTTCACGCATCAGCATAAATGCTAATCAGTTGGGCCAGATGACAGCGCGACTTTTTAAACATCACGCAACTGCTGGTGCTCAACGCGTGCGTTTGACGATGGCGGCTTGCTAATGATGACTGGCGTTGAGATTGCGTTTCGATTGCGGGTGCTGCTGCGCGTTTGGAGACGTGTCCGCGCGTTGCTCGGTTGCCACTTGCGTCGACAGCTCGTCGTGCGGTTGCCTTACCCCCGTTTCGATGCGGTGCGCCGATTGGTCGCGCCTCAAACTCGTCGAAATGTGCTAATCGATTTGTTTTTTCCGCACACGTCGTCCAACATGTGAATGCGGTACAGAACGTGATGTTTGCACTGCTACGGCGGCGAACACGCAGTATGAGTTATTGTTCAATAAACCCCAATTCACAAATGCGGCCACTCCGCGCTCACGACCGGAATGTGTGTGTGTATGTATCGTGAGTTTCGGTTGGGTGTTGGTTGCGTGCGTGCGTGCGTGCGCTCGCGTCGTTGCTCAATGGGGCACGGTCACACGAACACACACTTGCCTGACTCGTCGCGCGACGACGACGAAGATGTTAAATGCTCAACAACAGAAATCTGCTTTTCTGGTACGCGCGCAGCATGTGTGTATTATACTAGTATATAGTATATATTTCACGATCTGTGGTGGTGGCTGCTGCTGTCGTCGTTGCTCACACTTGATTCGATGGAAATTTCCACTTGTGCTTCTGCTGCTGCCACTGCTGCTGCTTCTGTTCGTGTATATCGCGCGCCCGGTTATATCGCTCACATTCACATTAATATTTTATACGACTTCGACTCGGCTGCGGCGGTGGCGAGTATAGTGCGCATGTGATGATATCTGTGCAAGTGTGTGGGTATGCTAATGAGCCAGCCAGCGTTGAGGTCACAATTTGCTCGAAGACTTGTCCGCGGTGTTCCGTTGGACACAATTGTGTGCTCTGCACTTGTAATATCAGCGATATGTCACGTGCGTGTTGTGTCGTATTTGTCGTCTGTTATCTGTGTTGCAACGGCCGTGATTCACAGTTTGATTGTGTTCGGATGAGTGTGGTCGGACGGCTTCACTTCCGGTTGGTTTTCAACGAGACTTTGTGCACGTGCGCGGATGATATTTATCTATGTCTGCGCGCTTCGAGTGTTGCCGGATTGTTCAACTGCGCACAGTTTCTGCTGTTTGCGTTCTGCGCTTCTGCGACTGTGTTTTCCGCTTCGGTGATGACGACGACGAGGTGATGAACACACTGCGCTGTGTTTGAATATGTATACTTGGCTTGGCGCTTGGCTTGGCGCTTGGCTTGCGGCTGTTGAGCTGTCCGAACCGTCGACCGTACCTGACCTGTGACAATATTGCAATGAATCCGCACAGTCGGCGAGAGCTTCTACGAAGCGAACGAAGCGTTCCACTCACTCACTCTGCATCACACGAGACTTCGTTGTGCTTTACAAAAGCACGCGCGCACGTCACCGGTTCGGTCGGCGTGTGTGTGTGTGTGTGTGTGGGTGTGTTGGGTTGGGTTTGGCGTGTATGTGTTTGTGTGTGCACGAAAGCACGTTGTCGATGTGCGGCGAGCGTGGGCAAAAACGTGAGCGGCGGCACGCTATCGGGCTTGCAGTATTTTATATACACGACGACCGGAATGATATATCGCGGTGATATTCTTGAATGAGGTGGTGGCTCAACGGTGGTGGTGGTCGTGTGAAAATCAAACGGTCGTGTTGGGCAACAAGCTTTTTCTCGCCGTGTATATATAGCGTCGAATGTTGCGCACGATTGTGCCAACGTGTGTGGATAGAGGACGGAAAAATGTCGCCGCTGGCTGACACACGCAGACCGAAAACGTGATTATGCGTCTAAATATATAATCGGCGTCGGTGGCGGCGGGCTCGATGTTGATGGCGGTGGTGGCGAAGTTGTGTTGTGTTGTGTTGTGTTGTGGTGCGGCGGTTATCACGTTGCGTTGCGCGTTGGGCGTGCTGCTCTTATCTACACTCACGCACACTAACAAGTACACTCGATGATTCCGCGTATATGGCTGTGTGGAGTGTGGAGTGTCGCGATATGGCAACAATCTGGTCGTAGTGGAAAATGGCAGCGGTCGAGGCGGCGGCTGCGGCGCGATATGACAATGCGTGAACGACGAAGACGACGACAATGTGACGACACAGAGGCGCAGTCGCTTCTGGGCGTGTGTGTGTGCGTGTGTTTGTATTGGTGGCGAGGCGCAAGATAACGACGACGAACGCGTACAACGACCACGACGGACGGGCGGGCAGAGCACAGAAAACACACGCGACAGCGACGAGCGACACGAACGGAATGAGCGCTCACGTTTGGCGAACGAAACGCCGAACCGTCGTCGTCGTTGGTCGCGCGATACGCGCGGCTCAGACGCTTGTACACAGTCGTTCACACATACATGGGCGACAAGCTTTACATACTCACACACGCGAGCACACACACACACACGGACACACAGACAGACAGGGCGCCGCATGTGAGTACCAGATGGGTGAGGTTTGAGATGAGATTATGGGCAGAAAAGGTATGTCGAAGTGTGGTGGTTTTGCGGAACCCAGAAGCTTCGGAGAACACTGCGAAGGAGGTCCGAGGAAATTTGTTTTCATCGATGTTGGATGAGCTTCTACATTACTTCTACTTTCTGGTTTTGCCTATAACTGGTCATTTCGGGACCAACACTTGAAATCATGCTAATCAGTCGAAAAATGGGTGGACGAATGATTTTCGATTTTGGGGGAATTCAATTCAATTGTCAAAAGTGTAGACCGGTCAGGGATTTTTTTATTATCTTGGATTTGCTTCGAGATATCAGGCATGCAACAGAGCGGTTTCGCGACACGAAGGAGGTCCGAAGACATGTTTTTTCATTGATATGGAAGCTTATACCTCGCGCTTATACTCTCTGGACTTGACTATAACTATATTTACTTTTACGGGGCCAACACTTGAAATTAGATTTTAGGAGAACTCATGAATAATTGTCAAAAGTGTAGACCGGTCAGGGATTATTTGGCATTCTTGGATTTGCACTCAGGCTTGCACTCAGGCCATCGTACCCAATTAATTAATTACGAACGCTAACAAGCTTTTTAATCAAGCGTACAGATGCCTGATAGGATCAAAATGTTCATTTTAACATCCAGACTCTGCACATTATATAGATCTATACATCCGTGACGGCGGAATAAGGCTGGAATTATAATTATTTTTGACATCGGTCACGCTTGATGATCGCGTCCGTCGTCTTTCGGCTCTCGGTGTCGGCATCGGTCGGCTGTCAGCAATCCGCTGTTCTCATCGCAGCAAATATCATCAAAACCCATTTCAGTGCTACCAACGGACGGCGGATTTTTTTTCAGCTAGCGATGGAAATAATACTTCGGAATAATATCTTCTATCAGTAGCGATAGTTTAAAACTGGGATTTTCGTCATATTCAAATGGCTATTACAGAAGAACTACCAAAGACATCTTGTTCGGATTGTCGGATGTCCATCAATAGCTTCACATGTATCATATCATTCTGTGAATTTGTGCATCTCACACTAGAGCCCTTCCTCTCCAGCAATGAAAACCATCCATCGACCTATTTTACTACTTTCTCGAATATTTTGAAGTGTACGCCTGGAAGTACGTGTCTTATCGACGAAAATTGAAGTTAATCGGAAGTCGCCAGGACTTATGAGTAGAGCGGGCCGATTGAAGCCATCACCTGAGCGAAGGAATCACTTTGGCTGAATGCGCTCGAAAAATGCGCATGGAAAATGTGGCTGAAAAATATAGCTTCTCGTTATTTCGAGCCTATTTTATTGTTGGTTACGATGGTATCAACTGTTTCGTATGTTTAAGACATTTTTGTCCAATGCTTCTTGCTGATCCCTTCACAAATATATCTTTGACGACCTCCCACTTTGGCAATAAATATTTTCGGATGTGTTGGCGATATTTGTAATATTTCACGTTTAGGGTACTCGAAATATATTTTCTTTCTATCGCCAATTAAAATCTGTTGCGAAATGCATGATTTCGCAAACAGTTTTTCAATTCCCGCGAATGATCGTTTTCCAGCACAAACATCGACATTTTCAACAGGCCAGTGTGCTCGCAACTAACTCTTAATCTTTTGGAAAATAGTTGTCTGTTGAAGATCAAAGTCTCACCTCTCTTTTGATATATAATAACATGGCTACCTAAACGACTGGTTAACCAAATCCCAGATCTGAACTATCGCTACTGGTAAATACAAACAGAATCACACTAGCACAAACACACAATCATTCGACGACCGCTCACGACCATGAGCGAAAGGGTTTTCGTTTCATTCACACACACACGAACAGACTCGCACCCATGCGCGCGAGAAGTATTTATGTTGTTGTTGTTGGGTTTCGTTGATGTGCCTGGAAAAGTATATATTGCCGAAAAGTATGTATTGCGTCTTCTACACTTGCGTAACATGTTACATGTGCTACACATGTTTGTGATACATATTGCGTTATGTCTTGTAACTCCTAGACTTTCTTCAAAATATATGTAGTATGGCCAAATCTTATAGAATTCCCAACGATTTATTATTATAAATTTTTGGTGTGTGTTGGATTCGCGTTAACAACGCTTGCACGAATTCTGTATGGCCACTTAAAGCGGCCACTAATGCCACTAGTGTAAATGACGCATAAAGTGCACCAGCGCGTATGTGTTGTATATGTGTGTTGTGTTATATGTATATGTGTGTGTGGGCGCGATGCACGGTACACGGTATGCACGTATGGAGTAGAAGTGAGCAACAATGTGGAAATGAGTGTGTGTGTGTGTCTGTATTCACCAGGGTGCCAAAAGCACTAACATACACACACACACACACACACATACACACATACACACACACACACACACACACACACACACACACGAATTCGGAATTATGCTGTGAGATAAAACCAATTTGCACATTATTATCTACACATTAGCCATACATACTCACTAATATACACATACGTACGGATGAGATCTCGCCACAACGAAGCTGACAAGATCGCCGTTCGCGTAATATACTCTGAATTGGGTTGGATCCATCATATTCAAATTGCGATTACGGGAAAAGTAACTGAGATATCTTATTGAAATGTGTGTCCTTCGAATATTGGAAATCGATATTGATGAAAGTCTTGGCGATATCCATGTTTACGGTTCTCAAAATATATCATTTTTCGATCGCCAGTTAAAATCCATTGATGAATGGGTCCTTCAGTAACCTATATTTTACTTTCTTTCCAAATTTTTTTTCGGCACAAAACGACATGTTAAACACCGCAGTGTAACTGCTACTTACGAATCATTTTAAACATCGAAGTTCACTGTCTAACCTTTCCAATGATGTATAACAACTGAACAGATCGATGAGCACCAGCCCTATTTCGAGATTGACAACTTGAACTGCGAATATACGTTTCGAAATATAAAGATTCAAAAATGTATTGATTTTTATCGCTTCCACTTTCTGTCATGCTATAATAATAATTTTTAAATTCCAATTAACTAATTGTGTTATGGATGGTCATTATTCTACTGGTGAACGAGGCCACTGATAGCAGATCAATGCCTCACCAGTCAGCCAGCTGAACTTGACCCAGGACGCAGGAACGGGACTCGCTGCAACCCGCAACAGATCTCACGGGACTCAGAAAAGTCTCACCACAACGTCACAACGTCACAATCATAATCTCTACAATCATCGTCATCGTCCGATCGCCATCATCATCATCGCCATCATCACGCAACACCGAACATTGTCGATTTGGTGAAACCAGCGAGCGTACTCATTTGAAGTGAGCGGCCGCCGTTCGGCCCCAAAAATAAGAGGCCAGTTGCTGCTGCTGTAAGTTGAAGTTTGCGTTTGTGTGTGTATATGCGACGACTTGAGTGAGTGAGTTGTGAGCTGATTAGTTCGAGCCTATATTGCTTCTGCTGCTGAGCGACGAAAACGTTTGGTGCTATTCACTACGTACTATTTTTATTGGCATATTCTACAATACATAACATACCTGCATTCTAGCTTATTAGCATTTCACATAACACTTGTGTAGTTGGATAGCCTATTCGATAGCACAGCATTATATGAATATGAATTATAGAATGGCCTACATGTTACTATTATTGGCATATTGATGAGACTCACGTAATTTCGTAAATTTCGTAGATCTGGCCGCAAGATTGCGAGTTGGAAACCCATTAACCAAAGTTCGTCTCTCCATGCACGAACAAAATTCACAAATATCTCACAAATTTAATATCAACATAGATCTCTACAAAATACACTTGTGTGTGAATGGGTATGGATAGGCATAGACCTATTTGATTGCCGTGTTTTAACAAAAATCAGCTGACACACAACACACATACACGAGCGATTAGCATAGGTATTGTAGTCTCAGCCCATGGTGTATGGTACACTATACGTTACTCAATTTGAACATGGACCAATGCCGCTTCTATCGTTTATATGTTCTACGACCTATGAATACGCGACATAACTCCCATGGTCTCTTATTCCTGCTGATATATTTATTATGTCTTATGTCACACTGGAAAACACATGCACCTACTAACTTACAACCTGATGACGACGACAACTCCGCAACGTTATGGAAAATGGAATTGATCAAGATGTGCGCCGGCCCTACGTTAATATGTGTAGCGGTCTATGCGTCCGTCGAGTATGCCACGCATTCACAACCGAATAAACATGTTTCAACACGATTTCCAATGGGCGCATACATATGCGTAACACATCGGCTATTAGGTCTCCTGTTTAACACATGAATAACGCAATTTTTTATTTTTCAAAAGTTTTGTCAATCAAATATTACGATAATCCGACAACAAGTTGAACAGAATAGAATAGAAAACGTATATTTTGATAATAATGATATCGATACAGAGAAATAATACTAATACCGAGTTCAAGCAGGGTTTTTGGGTTGAAGATACTGAAAACCTTTAGTGGACAGGCACAAGCATCATTATGAGTCATCCGATCATTCTTTCGGCCCATTTATAACCGCAAGAGAGATGCACGACAGCTTTGTCTGTGCAAGGTATGTATTTTCAAGACAGTGTGATATATCTAACAGTATCTTCAAGCAAGCAAGAGGGAGATCATATTCATTTGAATTTTTCAACGGCGAAAGTGCATGTGAAATATGAGTGTAGGTGTTGCAATATGGCGAATAATTTAATTTGGTTGGTGTAAAAGTGCATGCAAAAAACGACGAAAAAATGAGACAAATGAGACAGGAAAGAAATTATATGACCAATATGATTTTAACGGACGGATAACTAAAATGTCTGTAGATTGCTAACATCCTGGATATATTTATAACAAATGTACATACCAATATTGGAGATTAAATAATAAAGTGTCAGCCCGAATGAAGCCCAAGTCGAGACCAAAGACAAAACGCCTATTACAACTAGCTATCAGATTAATATAAATTAAGAATCAATCATTTGGGAATTATAAACAAATCAGCGACAAAATCGCCCTTAATGCGTCAGACCGCGGAGACTTATCGACCGATGTGTTACATGTGACACGAAGCTGCGCGAACGCTAGCTACGATTTTCATATACCAGTAGTAGTAGTCGCATGATAGGCCAACGGCTGCCACCGACCGCCGCTGAAATTGTGAGTGAATACGACGCATGTTGAAAAACCTGCGAAATTTGGCCGAGCACATCACCAGAAGTCCGCCATAAAGAATTGAAGAAGATTAGAGAGCGATAGAGGCGCGTGTGCGTCTTTTTATAGTACGCATATACGACAAGAGAAAATTTGTGCGCCCGGCTGTTTGTGTTCGTGTGTGTGTGTGTGTGTATAATTGAAGATGTGTATCTTTTAACTATGTGATGTGTAGGCAGGCGTGCGCGTTCGCTTTTCCCCAAACAAATAAACCGGCACCGCACACACGCACTGATACGGTTCACTGACTCTCTGGTGGCGACGGCGGCGACCGCCGCAGCGAACACCGGCCGCACATTCTTTCGCGCACGCGATTTTCAATTGATTGTGCTTGCTGTATGTATACATTGTACATGGATCAGTAAGTCCCGGGAAGTCTGGCGTAATATTGTGTCTTTATAGAGCACTTATAAATGTTTGCTGGTGTGAATAAGTGCGGCAATTGTTAAAGAGTACGATGCCAACGTGACTTTCGGTATCCGAATGTAATCATCTTTAATCTCACTAATATGATGGGTATTTTCATCATAGAAAAAATGATGACTACGGGCTTAGACGATCCAAACTAACAAAGTAACAAAAATGTATTTAGATTGATCACAAGATATCAAAATTAAAAAAGTGTTTCGGCACCTAAAACGTTCCGCGCAGTCGACGCCTGAATGTGGCAGTAACTGATAAAAACATCTTCAAGTCTACGAAATTATTTCGGAATTCGGTGAGCATGGAACCTGATCCTGAAGTTAAAAACAAATTTATACATATAGTGCAAACGTTTTTGGGAATGCGAGAGCTCTTTGCGGAGATGAAGCCAAAAAATGCATACACATGAATAA